>MJUU01048823.1:15142-108273 GCA_002080025.1 Modiolus philippinarum
AAAAAAAAAAAAAACAATGGTAGGGGCAGGAAGTTTGGCCTTTATACGATTCCTGCCCTTCCTGTCCCTACTCTTTCTTTTTTATATCCCCCGCTCCCCGTCGGGGATATGGGGTATACTGTTTTCGATTTTTTTTTTGGTTGCTCTCGTCCTGTTATGTTATATCACGGGGGTTAGCTACGTCACACGCACGGATACTGTAACATTATAAAGGCTCGCTTCGCGTATGTTTGTCTACTTTTATGATGAAATAAAACCAACGGTAAGCAAACTGAATGAATCCACCGAAGGGCCGGCACCTCAGTCAACATTTTTAGCACTAATACTCCACGTAAAAACCTGCCAGTTATGTAAACACTTCTGTACAGTTGAAAATCGGGGCACGGATATAGGTGGCATCGCACCAATCATGCTTGATTTCTACCAACCAATATGCAATATGTTCGAGTTTTTTTTTATTGTAAATACTCTAAAATTATATTATAACTTCCCTGGTAAACATTTTTATATCTGCAGAAGGTTCTTTTGTTGATATCTCATAAACAACTGACGCACGGATACTGTTAACATAGAAATAGGCACGGATACTGTTGACATCGTATAAAAGCTACACATTTATTTGATAGAACGTTGTTGATACTGATGGCGACAGGCTAGTGATCGTGGCTGTATTCTCGAATTATATCTTTTTCTTCGAAAAAAATCCGATATAAACTTGATAACTGGACATTGGGCGAAAAAAAGTCATATATGTCCCTACATCTATGCCAATGAGATAAATTGTATTAACCACTCATTTTTTTTTAAACTTGTCTGTAATATTTTGTGACTGATGTATGATCAGTTAAATTAGTTATATCACACGTTTGTTACAACAACGATTTCACTTCTTGTCCATACCGTACAATGTGGTACCCCTCAAAGGAGGGATATGTCTTAAGTGGGGCTGTTTGAATAACAAGCATTGAATATGTTTCTTTTCTGAATTCATATGAAATCAGAGCACAATCACATGCAAATTGATTGAGAAAGAAACAACAGAGAACTGACCACCGGCGCATTCAGCCTCAGAAAAAGGGGTGGGTTCAGAGTGGAGTTCAAGGAAAAAGAGGCGGACCCAGTCTATTTTTATTTGCTATTTTTGTATTTTTCCCCTAGATTCTGCACTATACTTGTATTTTTCCAGAAAGGGGGAGATTCCAACCCAGTCCCCCAATGCCGACATTTTGTGAACTCCAGTGATATAAGAGACATATAGATATATCTATATGCCTCCTGTGATATATAAAATGCGATCTTTCAAATGAATTATCAATTTGTATCGAGTTATAATAGAGAATAGTTTCTGTCGTCTTTTGTCCTTGGCCTCGTTTGTCAAACTACAACGGTCAACCCCATCAAAACCTTAAACAAAGCCTTCATAGTGATTAAACAGAACTCAGGTGTACGAAATGGTCCTAGTTAAACTTATCGTATTGTCCAGCAAATACAAGTTGATCAGAATTTGATGTTCAGATCCGTACAATTCTAATCATCTTGTATTTTGACCACTGTATTTGTAGCGCAAGCGACACATGTGCTAAAAAAATCACAAGTTATTGCAATTCTTAGCGATCATTTTACGGTTCAAACCCCATTACACAGTAGACCTTTACAACCAAACTTTCTATTTCTGCTACATGCCGACCGTTTCTACTTCGAAATTTTTTTTTATAATATAGTCGGATCGGCACAGTCAGTGATCAACCCCAACACTGTAGTTAGCTGGTTTACTCTTAAACTGAGAAGAAAGAAGTTGTTGAAATAAGATTTTCAGTCACTTTTTGGTATTAAGTCCTTTAAGCATAGAAAACTTAATGCCATAAGATTTTTTTAAAATTATCTGTAACTTTTCATGCCAACGACACATATTCATCGCTATTTGCATAAAACATACATACTCTTTCTTCCTATCTGATTACAACTATACAATTTGACCATAGCATAGCCTATGTGTTTCAACTTCTACTTGTTGTTTTACAGTTGATTCGTTACTCGAGAGCTATCACAAATTACACAGACTTCTTAATCATAGTTATCTCCGTCACAGTCTTATTAATCAAGGCATCAAAAACTTCCGTCTCATATGATCATTAAAAAGTTCTTTAATAGATATTACGTCCCTTGTAAAAAATCAGTTTCAGTCCGATCTCTGATTCAAGATTCTGTTTTTTTTCACATGGACGACCTTTCAATACCAATTACTATTGAGTTCCTGCTGGACACTACCGCTATAGAAGGGGATGTTTGGCGCGTCATAGGACTGGTTTAACCCACCATTTCTTTTGAATAACAAAATACCGAGGTTTATTGGAATTTAGGTTCTACATATGCGCATTTCGACAACTTATGTCGCATCAATGCAGATCAAATCAAAATATTTGGAAATCCCTGAACCGAAATATGTGTAAAAGCTGATAGAGAACAAATTACCAATAGGATCTAAATAGGAAAGCCAAAATCAGCTAAGGACAGAGCTACATTTGTATACAAGAGGGAAATGCTCCTAAGGTTTTAACAAAATTAATGACTGTACCGAGTCAGGACCATTGCGGTTAACATTTTTGTCGGTACATTTGTTCTCTGTGTTGTTTTTATGTCTTTATGATTTGCCTTTGTCGATGGCGTTTGTGATGCGGGTTTGAATTTATGATATCTGTTTATAAAGAGATAAATACATGTAGATGTTTTTTTTTTCAAACTTGTGCTTTGGTCTTGTTTCAGTTTCAGTTAGAGAAGTAACATGTACAATTGATTTTAATTCATTTTGTCTTAGTGTTCGAGAATGACATTTTCCAATCGGCCACTTAACAGATCTTCCATCACCTTATATTTAATTCTCAATAGCAAATGCTATCGAGTTGCTGCCTGACATACCGCAATTGATGGGAATGTTTGGCGCGCCAAAAAACTGGTTTAACCCACCATTCCTATTGAAATGCCTGTACCAAGTCAGGACAATTGCAGTCGACTTTTTTCCATTAGTTTCCACCTGATTTGTCTTTTTGTCTCATGAAATTCGGCTTTTGACAACTCCGTTCGGTAATTTTATTAATACCTCTATTCTCTAATATCAAAAATCGACGTCACTTATTCAATGATTTCTTCCAATGACCTACAAATTCGGACAGACCGTAAGAAAGGCATGGCGGACATTTCCTCTCATAATTTCTTCTCTCAGTGAAGAACTTTTATGCATTTCACTATTTTACCAAAAATCGTTCTGAAAATGTCTTTAAGATTTTGATTTGTTATAGCATGAATACTTTCTTTACATGTGTTATATATTTTACGAAAGGATATGGAGTAAATGAACATGAGACGATAACACATATGTTCACTCCAACTGCAATAATTTTAATGAGCTGTATGTCCATTTCGGAAATTTATTCCTCATCAGCAGCACTAGAATCCAAACAAAGGAAATCCACAATTTCAAAAAATGTTAAAAATAGATCAAACCAAACGAAACCTGAATAATCAGTAATATCAAATATCTAAGGACAAAACTACGATGGAGGGAGTTAGTCCTTCGGTTTTAGAATTTACATAAATTTAGATAATAGTAATTAAAGAAAGTGTACACATGAGACATTACATGTAAATATGAAAAAGAAATGAAATGGGATAAATGTCAAGGAGACAACATCCCATATCCAGGTTAAAACGACCCAAAACAAAGCATCTAGGGGTCATCGTACGGTCTTCAACACAGTGAGGAACCTCACACCGTATAGCAAGCCCTAAATGTGTTGTGTTATAGCATGAATACTTTCATTACATGTGTTGTTATACCATGAATACTTTCATTACATGTGTTGTGTTATTGCATGAATACTTTCATTACATGTGTTGTGTTATAGCATGAATACTTTCATTACATGTGTTGTTGATATACAAATAGTAACAGTCGATTATCAACAAAATTTGAGCTTCTTTTAAAATGACCCGACAACGGCAGTGGTATAAACAATTACATTCCCGATCAAACCTTCCTCTCTACGGTTAACGAAAAAAATAAACATTTTCGCCCTTGTTGATTATATAATACTCTTGAGTGAGTAAATCTATCAATCATTAGCTTGTCGGAATTCATGTACGATAAATTGTTAAACGTAAATGAGAACCGAATCGTCAGTCCAAAACAGAATAATTTCTAAAGACAATAGCAAGATTCGAAACACTTAGAAGCAGAGATATATACATGAGTACGGCAAAAAGGTAAAATATAGAGTCACAAATACAGATGAACAACATCGACCAAGTTTAAAACCATGGGTGATTAGATGCAATGGCAATCGCAAAGATCTCTCCCTTTCTACAAGACAATGATGTCAACAGTATCCGTACCTATTTCTATGTTAACAGTATCCTTGCGTCAGTTTTTATGCGATATCAACAAAAGAACCTTCTGCAGATATATAAATGTTTACCAGGGAAGTTATAATATACACTTGGCCATAAGTTAAGGACCACCCATATTTCAATTTGAGCTGAATTTTAAAAAGTAAATTTAATATTTTAATTTTCAAGAAATGTTTTAAAATTACTTTGTGGTGAAATTATTCAAATAACAAGAAACAAATCGTAAAGGTACACTAGGCACACACAAAAAATGCATATTCCATGGCTATTTGAAAAATGGGGTGTAAAATTGGTGTTGAATACAAGGAAACAAGTTTCACTGAAAGGTACGATTTCTTGTGGAAAATCTCGCTATCAGAAAATGAAAATGTCATATAGTCGAAATAAACACACATACAAGAAGAAAACAGTATTTTTGAACCTTTGGATACGTCATCATTTCATGTAGAGGAGATAATCTGTTTTAATACAGTTTTGAAGCGTTATTCATGAAGAAATGGTCAAGTAATGGCAAGATTAGGACTTCATGGTACTGTAGGCTGTTGTTGCATTGCACTTCCAAAAAGTAATCTTATTCATACTAATTTTTGAATTTATCTAGTCTACAGACCCCACAATGACACATATTTTTTGTCTACAAAATTGCATTTTTTGGCATAAAATTTTTTTAATGCAATTGACGTCAGTTCTGACATTTGGTGTTGCATAAAATTGGATTGAAATGTTGTTTTGTTCATATAGGCATAGATTACCATAAAAAATTGGTATTTTGAAACTCGAACAAAACGGCAATGTGACTTTTTTCAAATTTTTACCAAATATGACAATTTTCTTTTATCAATATTTTCCCATCAACACTGTAAAAATTAATGAAATTTGGAAGCAATTACCTTTAATAACGATAAAATGCACAGAATTTGCTGTCAGGACATCTTTTAAACACTTCAAATAAAGTTTTCATGGATTTTTGATGAAATGTACCTCAATAATTAAGCCATAACATTTCATAAATTTGGCAAACTTCCAATAACAAAACTACACAGATGTTAAAGGAAATTAATCAATAAGAACACATTTTGTCAGATTTCAACGTCGAAATAGCCATTGATCCGAACAAGGAATTCATTTTCACTCTTTGTGATAACCTAGGTAAACAAGGGTAGTCCAACTTTGAAGTAACGTTTTTTTCATTACGCATATTTACAGTGTTATTCGCCTTTTTTCAAGAACTAAGACATCATATCAATGCATTATGCGTAGTACACCAGACATGTGAGAGCGCAAAATTAAAATTAAAAAATATGACTTTGAAATAAACTTTCAAATCGGATGGTCCTTAACTTATGGCCAAGTGTATATAATTTTATAGTATTTACAATAAAAAATTCGAACATATTGCATATTGGTTGGTAGAAATCAAGCATGATTGGTGCGATACCACCTATATCCGTGCCCCGATTTTCAACTGTACAGAAGTGTTTACATAACTGGCAGGTTTTTACGTGGAGTATAAGTGCTAAGAATGTTGATTGAGGTGCCGGCCCTTCGGTGGATTCATTCAGTTTGCTTACCGTTGGTTTTATTTCATCATAAAAGTAGACAAACATACGCGAAGCGAGCCTTTATAATGTTACAGTATCCGTGCGTGTGACGTAGCTAGCCCCCCGTGTTATATTTTGCTCTCTTGAAGATAAACTCTAATCAATCCGAGTTGTAATTTTGTAAGAGTAAGTTGTAGTTTCGATGTACAGGTACTGACAAAATTCTTTTTTCCCTTCTCATTATACACTTGTAGTCAACAGCGTCCAAAATGTAGTGTCATTTTTTGTAGTTTAGTCTTTGTAAATAGGTATTGTTTGACTGTTTTTTTATGCCCCCGTGAAACGAAGTTTCGGGGGGCATATAATTTTTGGTCTGTCTGTCTGTTTGTCTGTTTGTCTGTTTGTCCACAAAAAACTTTAACATTGGGTATATCTTTTGAATGGTAAATGATAGGGCTCTCATATTTTGCATGTGTATTCCTTGTGGCAAGACCTTTCAAACGATATCAAAATTTTGGACCTCGTGACCTTGACCTTGACATGTGATCGCCTTTTTGAAAAAAAAAATAAACTTTAACATTGGGTATATCTTTTGAATGGTAAGTGATATGGCTTTCATATATTGTATGTGCATTCCTTGTGGCAAGACCTTTCAATTGGTGCAAGAATAGTTGACCTTGTGACCTTGACCTTGGCCTGTGAACAACTGCATAAAAACTTTAACATTGAGCATATCTTTTAAATGATAAGTGATAGGGCTTTCATAGTTTGCATGTGGGTTCCTTGTGGAGAGACCTTTCAGTTGGTACCAGAATATTTGACCTTGTGACCTTGACCTTGGCATGTGACTGTGCGGTAAAATTTCGCCAGAAAAATGAAATTATAGTTTATTTATATATATAGAAATTAAACTCATTAATGATGAAATGTTTCTTGATATCTATAGAATTTTTTTTGTAAAAATAGATTTTTTAAATCATTCAGCATATTTTCTTCATTTATTCACTTTGGTTTTATAGGTATTTATATATGTATTATATACATGTATATCAATGATGAGGGATGTTACTAAAAATATCTATTATTTCATTTCTTCTCTTCTGTGTATTCCTCCACTTTTGGGGAACCAGTATTGATGATCCCTGGTGTAATCAAAGAACTGATAACACTGATACACAGAACACAATGAGTTGACTATAAATGTTCCAAAAGGGGGGAGGGTGAAAATTGTTTCTTGATAATGCTTTGATAATGATTGGAGGGGTTCATTTGGGTGACTGCTGTGTTTGCATCCAATTGCAGTCATCATTTGATGTGATTAAACTTTTCACTTGATACCAGAATTTACTTCTACAAATTATTTTGTCAGAAGGACATTCATTGTTAAAAGTTGCTAAATCTATCTTCTTTACTTCTACTCGGGGGCATAAGTGTTTCACAAAACACATCTTGTTACTTTTTTATTGTGTTTTGATGAAGAACCGGATAGGTTTCGAAATATCAACTTTTAAATGCGTGTACTGTTCACTTCAGTCTACAGTCTATTATTCTCACAAAGTGTGTTTCTTGTTAGATCCAGATCGTCGGGAATGTTGGTGTTGTTGCTTGTTTTCAGATGATCATATGTACATGTATATATATATAAACTGTCTATAAATTCAGTCAACGTGGAAACTTGTTCATCTCCCCGGATTTGCGAATATTTACGCTAATGCAGGGCCTAAAAATTAAATATAACGGTCTATCGTAGGAACCCAACGCGGTTAGAATTAGAGAAATGAATATCGACTTGTTGTCGAAATGGCCATATGCAGAAGATAAATTAACTTCAATTTTGGGTACTTCTGTTTAAAAAAATGAAATTAAGTATTTAGGCTTGAGTCATCTGCCTGTAATGTATTTTTCTATCAAACCAAAGCCAAAGTCTAAGTCTAAGTCTTTTAATCTTAAATATTAAATTTTTGGTTGATTCCAGTGGGATTCGAACCCCCTCTGTCAAGATACTAAGGGTTGAGAGTCTGCTACGTTAACCACTACACCACCAAATCCATGTTCAAATTTCGGTTAATCAATATACTTAACTCTCATATTACGTGTCAAAATAAATTTGCAGCTCACTCTATTTTACATCCCTTTGGTCTCTCACAAAGATGGCGTGGGCAGTGTAATCTGTCTGTAATATCTGTGCATTCGAAGAACAGCCAAATCCCTCGGTGGGAAGGCAATCTCGATATTCATTTCTCTAATTCTTACCCCGTTGGCTTCCTACGATAGACCGTTGTAGAGGTAGAGAGAGAGCATAATACACATTTGACATTTATTAACTTCTTCGATATTCATTTACTCATTTTAAAAAAATATCATTTAGACATTCATTTACTTTTTTGATATTCATTTTACTTACTGGGAAATTATCATTTTGACATTCATTTTTCGATATTTTACTCTAAAATAATTTACAGTTCCTCTTTTACCTATGATTAATGGATTTGAAACAACCGCCTGTAGTAAGGGAAGCTCCATACGATTTTCCATGGTGAAGCAACATTGCTGTTCCACTTTGGTCCAACAAATTAGGAAAACTTAAATACAAAACGTAATGGACATAAGATTAAGATATCTCATACAAATGTATAAAGAATTGTTCAGTCGGAAGACAAATCAAATACCAGAGGTTAAATACATGCGGAAAAAACGTGTGATCTATGAAACATATCGATTAAAATGAAAAAAGCTACATAACAATTCCATAGCGTTAGCAAAGTAAAAACAAAAACGAGTTAATATGTAAGTAAAAGGGAAAGGATCTTGCGAAGGGCTTTAAATATGACGATTATGTCATGCTGGGAAAGAAACAATACCAAAACACATTGATAATAATGACTTGGAAACTTTCTCTGGCCTCAAGCAAGATTTTCAAGTCATCTTCAGGAACAATAGTTTTTGTTGTTTTTTGAAAGGCATGAAATAAATATTTTTTTCAAAAAAAAAAAAAAAAAAAAAGATGGAATTAACTTAAATGAAGTCGTAATGTGCAGATATTTTCCTCATAGAACAGTTGGTCTGAAAATTGGAAGAAAAACAATTAAATGTAAAGAAACACCGTCTTTGATATTGAAGAAAATTGTGAAGATATTGACAAATATTGAAGATGTCAAAACTCTACTATAAATTACTATTTGTAATTGTAGATACATGTAATGTTATTAATATGAAATTCGATAATATGGTGTATATTCACACTATAATAAAACCAATATGCCTGCTAACTGGTATTAAATGGCCATAGCTTACTCCAGAGGATCCTGTCTCAGTTAAGCTTACAATATCATCAATAGGACACTACTCCTAACCTTATCCCTATTTTAACCCTGACCTATAAATTTAAGCCAACATTAACCCAAGCCTATAGTGGTAAAACAACGACAGTAGAATAACGAGGGAAGTAATGATTACAAAAATCAAAGTCCAAAGACATGGCTAAAACGGCAACAGAGGAAAAAAAAGACAAAACAAGGACGTGAGACAGCCACAATGCACGGAAATAAAAAGACGACATTAAGAATAAGGCACTCATGGCGTGAACTCCCTTTAAAACCGGATAGTGATATCAGGTGCTCAGGAAGGGTAAGCATGTTCTGCCTCGCTAACGACACCCGTCACACTATCATTGAGGCATATAGTGTTATGAAAGATCTGTTTGGTATGTCATTTTCTAACCCCTAGACAAAACCAATTGAAAATTCGTGTTACGTGTTACTTCTGTAACCCCAAAACAGTACGAGGGTAAAATTTCGAAAAGCTTTTGCAAATCTTTATAGTATTCCAACATTCACAAGGAAAAACCGGTAGCACAAACATTACTAACGAAGATAAAACTGAAATTCTACAGTATGATATGCAAGACAACACAGGACAGTGTGAACTTCCATAAAAACCGGGAGTAACATCAGGTGCTGCGGATGGGTAAGCATGTCCTACTCCGCTAGCGACACCCGTCAAACTATCAGTGAGTCAATCCAGGGTTGAGTCAAAACCGGTATATAATTTCTGTGAAGTTTAGTAATTTGATGAAGATTTTATGTACTTAGGTAGTAATTTCAGTTAGGTTTATTGTGTTCTTTTAATCATCTTTCGATATCTGGTCATTCAAATGATTTGATTTAATCGAATTGAAGAGGTCCGAATTGTCGAAATATCAGTTTGCAAAATTAAATATGATTGTAATTTTGTATGTTGGTTGACATTTTGTATGGACATTTTATATAAAACATTGTGCTTATCAAAAAATAGTTTCAATAAAGATTGTTTGTTTATTGTGTTTTCAACAGGCTAACTGCACTAGTGTTTAGAATATTCATTAGAAATATATAAAATGACTTCACTATTGCATCTTTTTAAGGTTAGTTGGATAGTTCGAATACTTATGTAATAGAACTTTGAAAGGCATCGAATTAATTTTTTTCATTTAGACCGCTATGTAATAATTGGTAACCATCGCGATGCCTGGGTTTATGGTTCATCTGACCCAACGTCTGGTAGTGTTGTGTTGCTGGAAATAGCTAGAGTTTTTGGGCATCTATATCAGGAAGGTAGAGTATACCTTATATTTAATACGATTTGACGTATGTCGAATTTTCTACGGATTATTGCATGGCACATGTTACTGCAAGATGACGAATAATTATAAAATCGATAATAGATGTATTTTATCTTGTCTCATGTATATTACATTTTTAGTTTGTGTTTTTTTTTATATATGTTTACAACTGATTCAATATATGTCATAAATTTGAAACATTTATTACTTTCATTTTTACTCTATCCTGCATCTCGAAAAATTAATTTACTATCAGGTAGGAATGTTTGCTCTTTGTTGAAGGCCTAATGGCGAATTCAAGATGAGGAATAACAATTAAAGCGTTGTTCCATTTGCTTCATCTTACCATGAACTTATAGTGATTTTGTCTGATGTACATTTACTCCATATCCCTTTATTAGTTCATGGATAACATTTGACATATCATAATTCGTGTATAACAAAGGACTTAAAATATGCAAAATATAAAATCTGTCATTTTATGCTCCAGAAACATCTTCAGCAAGTCATTTTCGAATTCGATATTTGCACAAGACCCTGGAATATCTATCTACGACTCGCACTTCAAATTAGGGTTTTGTAGGGAAAATGAAAACGTTTCAAAAAGAATTACACTCTTTAATATGGCTTTATTCGACAACGACAATTTTTTACAATAAGAAGCCTTTTTACATGAGCAAGGACTCATTTTTTCACACAGATGGTCCTTTTTATGTGCAGAGGGGTCTGTTTCTAAATGAAAAAGGGATTTTCACATGAAAAAGGGGCTATTTACACTTGTTAAGATTTCACTTTGAGATACAACTACTCATATCCTTTTTGATAAAATTTTGGTATCCCTAAAAGGACTGTGTTAGCAAGCTTTCATCTCCCCATGTTTTTGTTTCTCTGATATTAATGATGAAAGGATATGAAGTAAATGCACATGAGACAAAGTCTATACGAATACGTGGTAAAACAAGCAATGGAAGAACGCTTTTATTGTTGTTCTTCATTTCATAGTCTTTTTTATGGGCTTTAAGATATGAATTCGGGCCATAAGCGTTCTTTTACCGTGCTTCCTGGACGTCCCTGCTTATTTGTGTGGAAGTTGTTATGAATACCCCTTACGAATTAGACCTTTTTGGAAAGAATGAATCCTTAAGATGTGAATATATCATTGTTTTGTTTATTATTAATTGTGTGCTTTAGGCTGTTTATGATATAATGAAGGTATTTCATGGTTACAAAGTAATGAAAACTGCACGAAATTCGACATTACAGACACTGCGTTTAGATTTCTCAAATTTCCTACATTGCAAATTAACCAGCATAATTTTTAAAACTCGCTACTACTATGTGGTATTTGTGTGTATTTTTTAAATCTTATTGGAAAATTTAAGTCTTTTACGGCTCATGATATATTATCGACTTCTTTTCAAATATTAATCTCTTTGAAACCTCTGTTCAAATTTCCAACCAGCGAATTACTTACAAAACATTTGTTAAGAAATGAAATGTAAAGAACCTTTGGCGATATTTTCTCTCAATGATTAAAAGTAAATTTACCTGGTTATATATCTAAAGTTGTGTCTTATTCATCTAATAAGCTAATTTTAGTATTATATTATATCTTTTTTATCGTGATTTTATTGTTTTCAGTTGGAAAAAAGTTTGCTTTGTGTATGAAATAAAACTTTATAGAGTCCCTAATTTTGTGTCACTTTTGAAATTGCATGGAGTAGAAAGTATGTCAAATATACAAAAAGATCTATGCAGTTCAATGTCTATTCTAAGATTTATTATTGATAACCAAAACTACTAAAAAGATAAAGAATCCATAATGCACCCATAGTTTCTTTAGCCACTTTAACCTTGATTTTTTTTTAATGAATAACTTCATATTTACAAAAACATAAATAAACAATACAATGACATAATACATGTACAAACAAGACAATCACAAATACAAGAAATAGGATATGATAAGAAAGACTTATTTTTAAACACCATACAGCAGGAATTATATTAATTAATAAATTCAATATGGACAGGCAGTTAAAGTTAAATATTCTAAACGTAATTTACCATTTTTATGGATCTAGAATTTGGCTCCAGGGGTTCCAGTACTTAACATATTCATCAGGATTAAAGTGTCCGAAAGAAACATATTTCTCTAAAGTTAAGTTTTCTTTTAAAAAAAATTTTCAGGGCATTTAAATTTACCCTTCCATCACTTAACTTTACTTTATAAATATAGAATTTTGTAAGTAGAAGTATCTTATTTTTGACAAAATTCAAACCATTCCCAGATAATGTACCAAACAAAACTATTACCATATTTAAAGGAATTTCTATATTTGTCATCTCAAAAATCCAAAGATTCAAGTCAACCCACAGTTCTGATATCTTATGACAGCCCCAAAATAAATGTTGAATGGTTTCTGGCTCCTCATTGCAGAAAGTACAAACATCAGAGAGTTTTAATTTTATCTTGAATAAGAAAGTGTTTGTGGCTAATATATGATGTACTATTCTATACTGCAACCAGTTGAGTTTAGTATTATTGTATATTTAGTACAGTACAGATGCACTTTTTTCCAGTTTAACATGTTGTGGTCCATTACTTGATCCCATTTTTGTTCTGCCAAATTGCTTACCTCCTTTGTGTTCAGGATATCATACATATCTTTTGAACCCTTTTTAGATTTAAAGAAAATTCCAATATTAAATGGTAAACATGGTTGATTTTCCTTAGCTTTAAGTTCAATATCAAGAGTATTAACAAATATTTTTACTGATTTTACCAATCCATAGTAAAGTGTGAATATGGGTTGAAAATTAAAAGTTGTTTTAAATTCTTGAAATGACATAACATTCCCTTCCGTATCTACAATATCATTGATTGTCAAGACCCCCTTTTTGCCCAATCTTTATAGAACACACTGCTATTATCAATTTTTATATCTTTATTTCTCCATAAAGATGAAAAAAGAATATCACAAGGATATTTTGGTTTTTGTGTTTTCAAACAATTCCACGCATCATATACTTCATTCCAGAATTTATTATCGGAGTGTTCTTTCGGTCCTATATAAGCTAAAAGTGTTAAATCAGTGTTCTCGGCAGATTTAAATAGTTTAACCCATTTTGCATCTGACTGAAATAACCGTCTTACCCATGTTAGTTTAAGACCTTGAATAAAGGCATACAAATTTATCATTTTTAGTCCCCCTTTATAATATGTTTGACATATAACATCTCTCTTGACTTTATCTGGTTTATTATCCCAAACAAATAAGAAAATTTTGCTAATGAGTTCCTTCAGCATGTGTTCATCAGGAGATGGAATTGACAGGAAAAGATAATTTAATTTAGAAATTATAAGAGTCTTAACAATAGTTATTTTCCCAAATGGTGTGAGATGTTGTTTTGACCATCTCATTAGAATGTTATCTATATCTTTCATTTTTGGTATATAATTCTAATTAGGAATATCATCAATATCAACAGAAAATATAATACCTAGCATCTTGAATTTACTGGAACCCCATTTCAATCCATACTTTACACATATTTGGTCTTGACTGTGTTTTTTACTACCTATCCATATGACACTTGTTTTTTCCATATTTATTTTGAGTCCTGAGATTTCAGCATAAAACTGGAGAGTACGGAGAGATGCATCTAATGACTCTGGTGAACCATCCAGTATCATTGATGTATCGTCTGCATACTGAGATAATACATACTCTGTATCATCGATTGTTATACCCTTAATATCTTCATTTTTCCTGACTAAAATACCTAATATTTCAGCACAAATTAAAAAAATATATTGGGATAAAGGATCCCCTTGTCGACATCCTCGTTCTAACTTAAAAAATTCTGACATACAACAAATTTGTGTAACTGCAGAAGAGATATCATTATAAAAAGTTTTTACCCAATTTATGATAGATTCACCAAAATTGAAGTAAGTAAGGGTGTCATACAAAAAAGACCAAGAAATAGAATCGAAGGCTTTTTCAAAATCAATGAGAAGGAGTATGCCTGGTATATCTTTTTCCTCAGTATAATTTAAAATATCATAAATTAGGCGGCAATTTCACCTATATATCTCCCTGGTATAAAGCCAGTTTGATCACTGTTAATTAAAAATGGAAGAGTGGATTTTATTCTCTCTGCTAAACAACTGGAAGCTAATTTATATGTACAATTCAACAAGGTGATTGGTCGCCAATTTTTTAAATATTGTTTTGGTTTATCTTCCTTGGGGATACAAGTGATCACTCCCTGTCTCTGAGTAACAGACATTTTATTATTATGATAGCCATAATTAATAGACCTAAGCACATATTTACCAATATCTATCCAATAAAATCTAAAGAATTCTGCTGTAAATCCATCAGAACCAGGGCTTTTGTTATTTTTAAAACGTTTCAACGCAGATGTAAGTTCATCTAGACTGATCTCTCCCTCTAAAAGTTGTTTTTGATTTTCATCTAGTTTTGGTACGTCATCATACGGTATCTCTGTAGATAGATTTACCTTTTTTATATTTAACTGTTTCGAATAGAGATTTTTATAGAAAGACTTAGTCAGTTCAAAAATTTCCTTCTGATTTTTAATAACTTCACCATTATCGTCTATCAGTTTTGAGATAGTCTTACTGGTGAAATTTCTATTTTCCAAATTACAAAAAAGATTTGTTGGTTTCTCTCCTTCTTCAATCCACTGAACTCTGGACCTAACATATTCCCCCTTACCTTCTCCTGTCTTATAATTTTGAGTTCAGTTTTTTTTCTTCTATTTGTGCTAAATCATTTTCATTTGTTGCATTTTCTTCTAATTCTAAAATTTCTGAATTCAGTTTTTTTTTCTTGTTTTATTCTTTCTCTTTTTTTAAAAGTTGCATATGAAATGGTTACCCCTCTAATCTCAAATAAAAGAGTTTCTAAAAATAGCTGATCATTTATTGAAAACAGGATATCTAATTTATCAATATTCATTAATTGTTCTATATTATAAACAGGCAGAGCATATTGCTTAGTAACATCATTTATTTTTTTTTAACAATTTTAGCATATTCAGGATCTTGAAGAAGGGAGTTATTGAACTTCCAAAGCCCTCTACCTTTTGCAAATTCATTAATCTTATATGATAACATTACTGGTGAATGATCTGATCGATAACTGTTATCGATTTTGACATCATCGACACGTTGGAGAAGGTTATCAGATGCTAAAAAGGAATCTAAACGTGATTGTTTGAAGGGAGTTTTTTTCCTCCAAGTATATCGTTTTATTTCTGGATACATTTCTCTAAATGGATCGACCAAATTATATACTTCCTTAAGCTCCAGTAACTTTTCTCTTGGATTATTTATATTGACATAATTATATGTGTCTAGGTCAAAATCTTGAATTAAATTAAAATCTCCACAGATAACATATGACTGGTTTTCAAAACTATCAATAACATCTCTGACTTTGTTAAAAAAAACTTGGGGTATCAACATTTGGACCATATATATTAACCAATGTAACTTTTTTATTTTCAATTGTAAGATCCAAACCTAACAGACTACCATTTTCATCTTTTTTTGTTTTATGAATTTTAAATTCAAAGTTAGCTTTGAAAAGAATAGCCACTCCTCTCTGATTTGAAGCATATGAATTAAATATACACTCTCCTCCCCATTGATTTCTTATTTCAGATTCATCTTTTTCTTCAAAGTGTGTATCTTGAAAACAGACTATATTATAATCTTTTGATTTTAAATAGTTGAATACATCTCTCCGCTTCTCCAGCATATGAAGGCCTTGACAGTTATATGAAACCAATTTCAAAATGTGTCCTTCCATTAGAAAGTTTATTAAAACCTTGATTTTTGTTTATATTTTAAGGATGGCGGCCACATAGGACAATACTGATTTGTAGCTGGGATGCCGAAGAATTTGGATTGCTTGGTTCATATGAATACGTAGAGGTTGGTAACCCGATATCTAAAAACACCTGTCATCCAAAAAATCATATCATATACATTTATTCATCTTGCCCAAATTTTAGATTCACAAGGAAGAAATATTGCTTAAAAGTATGAATTGCAGTAAAAGCAACCGTTTTTCATCCTTATGTTTCCAGCTGTAATAAAGGTAAAGAATACAAGAAATAATTATTATCATGATATTCATTTTCATACATGCATAGATTAAATGCCTCAGATCGAAGTAAAACGATTGCTTTAGTATAGCATCATTTAAAATTTAGTAATTACAGTATGCATCGTCTGTTTTCATTTCCTTTACTGCATTAATGTCTTTTCATATGAAACAATCAGAAAGAATCTTATGTTTTTCCTTGGATACTCTCTAACAGTTTCAAATTTCAGTTAAATTTCTTTTTAGGATAATATAAAATGGTTATATCCCAATGCTGTTGCATACCTCAACGTCGACACCGCTGTTTCAGGTATAATTTTTAAGTTCAAATTACGAGTTCAAATTGCCTTTTCTGTGATTTCGTATTGTGATGTTTTGTTTCTTTGTATTTTTAGTGTTTAAAGTATTCTTAATATTGTAGATACCCAGTTTTCTTTCGTGTTTTGCCTTGCTGTTTACATATTTTGAAAAAAAATTAATGACCAATGTCATAAATATATTTAAAATACTTAAGTATAAAATTTATATCATCATTTGTTTATGTAGGTACAGGTACACGGGCTTCCTAAAATTGAGCTCCACGATACAGCTGAAAGACTGTTGAAAGTGGCAATAAAGAAGTCGATAATATATCATGAGCCGAAAAGACTCTTAAATACTGCCCATCTCTCGATCTAACTATCATCGTTGACTCTGGAAAAATTAAAACTAAAATTTATGATAAAAGAGTTGATTTTGATTTCACTATTACTAATTTCCCTTTTCTTGATGGCGACGTTCCTGCAGCACCATCATACGGGGTATATATATCTCAACTGGTACGATTCGCACGCGTCTGAACTACTCTTGACGACTTTAATGAACGTATCCTTACTATCACATCCAAACTATTACAACAAGGTTAAAGATTTCATAGATTGATAAACACATTAAAGAAGTTTTATAGAAGATATGAACATTTGGTAGAATAATGCGACTCGGAAACAGCTTATTACTAAAGGCATTTCTCACCCTCGTTTTTACGGAAATGTTGTTAAAAAAATGTCAAAAAATGATAAAAAAAATCCAGAAAAACTGGCACGTTACTTACATTCTTTACGTAATAGGGGATATTGACCGGATATTCTTCATGATTCCGTTAAATTGGCTTTGGAATCCAATGACCTGAAGATTTTACAATTATACTGGCTTCTCACTGATACTGCCGATGTCTACTGAAATCAATGATGATTCTTTACCAAACCCTTCGGGAAGTTTTGAATTTGATTATTATTCCGTAGTGCGACAGTGTTTTACCAGCAGACTAGGCTCCTTGAGGTAGCCGGCAGTTTAGCGGCGAGCACTCCTCGACCCATCTTTCTAAATTACGTTTTGTCTATTCTTTCCTTTTCAAGATTGTGGTCTTAGAGTTAGTGATCTACCTGTATTGGGTTTTATTTGTATGTTTATTATACTATAGGGAAACGGGATAGAGAAAGGGGAGGTTTGGGTACCCATAAACCGGTTTAACCCTACCGCTGGCTGTTGCCAGTGCCGGTACAAAGTCCGGATATCCCGAGTTCCTATCGTTATCTAAGTTTGTCTTTTGACATTTTATTGTTTTTCTTGTGCTGTTCCCTGGTTGATTGTGACATGTGATTGTAATGTTCGACCATTGTAAGTGTTTCCTGTTACCTTCCTTTCATTAGGACCCCGCATCGAGATGCAGGTGCCCTATAGTTTTCACTTTGTCCGGACGGAGATTTCATATTTGGTCTGAAGCTTTATGATGATGAGTTGTACCGTGTAAGCAATTTTCAGGTTTGCCGTGCCACTACTTCCAGTTTGCCGATACTTTAACTTTTTATTATACCACTCTATGGATGAAAATTTTTCGTCAAAGTTTTCTTGGCTTCTACATGTGGGAATGATTTCATATTTGGTCTGAAGCTTAAAGATGATGAGTTGTACCGTGTAAGCAATTTTCAGGTTTGCCGTACTACTACTTCCTGTTCGCCGATACCTTAACTTTTTATTATACCACTCTATTGATGAAAAATTTTCGTCGAAGTTTTCTGGGCTTCTACATGTGGGAATGATTTCATATTTGATCTGAATCTTTAAGATGATGAGTTGTATCGTGTAAGCAGTTTTCAGTTTGCCGTGCCACTACTTCCTGTTTGCCGATACTTTAACTTCTTATTATACCACTTTATCATGTTTGTCTATGGATGAAAAAATTTCGTCAAAGTTTTCTGGGCTTCTACATGTGGGAATGATTTCATATTTGGTCTGAAGCTTTAAGATGATGAGTTGTTCCGTGTAAGCAATTTTCAGGTTTGCCGTACCACTACTTCCTGTTTGCCGATACTTTTAACTTTTTATTATACCACTCTATGGATGAAATATTTTCGTCAAAGTTTTCTGGGCTTCTACATATGGGAATGATTTTATATTCGGTCTGAAGCTTTAACATGATAAGTTGTACCGTGTAAGCAATTTTCAGGTTTGTCGTACCCCTACTTCCTGTTTGCCGATACTTTAACTTTTTATTATACCACTGTATGGATGAAAAATCTTCGTCAAAGTTTTCTGGGCTTCTACATGTGGGAATGATTTCATATTTGGTCTGAAGCTTTAAGATGATGAGTTGTACCGTGTAAGTAATTTTCAGATTTTCCGTACCACTACTTCCTGTTTGTCGATACTTTAACTTTTTATTATACCACTGTATGGATGAAAAATCTTCGTCAAAGTTTTCTGGGCTTCTACATGAGGGAATGATTTCATATTTGGTCTGCAGCTTTAAGATGATGAGTTGTACCGTGTAAGCAGTTTTTAGGTTTTCCATGCCACTACTTCCTGTTTGCCGATACTTTAACTTTTTATTATACCACTCTATGGATGAAATTTTTCGTCAAAGTTTTCTGGGCTTCTACAACTGGGAATGATATGATGTTTAGTCTAAGGCTTCATGATGATAAGTTATAACATTTAAGGTATTTTAAGGTTTGCCATGCCACTACTTCCTGTTTGCCGATACTTTAACTTTTTATTATACCACTCTATTGATGAAAATTTTCGTCAAAGTTTTCTTGGCTTCTACAACTGGGAATAATTCGATATTTGGTCTAAAACATCATGATAATGAGTTGTATCATGTAAGATACTTTCAGGTTTACCATGCCACTATTTCCTGTTTGCCTGTTTTATTGTACCACTCTATGAATGAAAATTTGTCAAAGTTACAACTGGGAATGATTTGATATTTGGTGTAAAGCTTCATGATGATGAGTTGTATCGTGTAAGCTATTTTCAGGTTTGCCGTGCCACTACTTCCTGTTTGCCGATACTTTTTAACTTTTTATTTTTAAATATTTTCATAAACAAATGTTGATAATTTGGTACAAAGGAAGTGACTGCCTATTGCGGGGCCCTCCTGCGTTCAGCAGTACCTCTAGTTAATTCTTAAACTTTCCAATAAGATTTAACAAACATTTCATGAGAATAAATCCCAGAATAAGATTTGTAGATAAAGCTTACTTTGCTTAAAAAGCCTAACTCGAAACATCTTTGCTTTTCAAAATTATCTTGGATTGGACCAGGCATTTTTTTTGTGCCAAAAGAAACATGACAATAGCATTCACAATATCAGTACATTGTTTTATTTATTATTTTATTATATTTTTTTGGGGGGAGGGGTATCTGTAATCTATGTGCAAAATGTAAACATTTATACGATAAAAACAATCGAAGTTCTGATAGATAATGTATCTAACAAGTCTTCTCACCAATTAAAAGCTTAGCAGCACTTGTTTTCTTCAAAAGTATTTAGATTCAACCTTTGTTTCAGGAAATGAAACTATTAATCTTCGAACAGTTCCTCTTTTACAAAGTGTATTCGAGAAAGCTGCAGATAAGGTAAGAGAATATGACAAGCGTATCAAATATATAGTAGTAATGAACTTATCCTTAAGGGGGTGAAATATTATACTGACACTGGTGTTGATGGACTCAAAAAAGAAAGTATTTTTATACAGGGATAAAAAAAATTACTGTTGTTGCGCTGCATAAATATTGTAAAAATGTTGCTTGATTATTTTTTTCTTAAGTTTTTTTAAAAACTTTTAAACAAGCTTATATTAAACTTGAGAAGAATCAAAGCTTATTTTTTTCTACGGTCACAATAATTACAAAAAAAATCAAAATTTGAAAGACATGACAACAAATTAGAATACCTATTGCTAAGATTCACTGAATGTCAACACTTACAAGCTACAATTATTGTGTCCCCTGCGTTCACGAAGTGGTGACATATAAGGATCACTATCCGTTGTCTTGCGTCCTTCGTCGTCGTCTGGCGTTGGTGTCACAAAAAATTTCTGTCACATTATTCTCAAGAACCACATTCGTCATCTCCATGACTGCCTTATTAATGAAGGCTTCATAAAATTTCCCCTCATACGATAATTAAAAAAGTTCTTCAATAGATATCAGTCCCTTGCGGAAAATTTGAAGTTTCGGTCCAAACTAGGATTCAAGATTTTCTTTCTTAATACTGGGATGATCATTTCTTTACTGCCAACGACTTTTCAATAGCAATTGCTGTTGAGTTGCTAACGGACACAATGAAAGGGGAGGTTTGGCGCTCTATAAAACCGGTTCAACCCACCATTTCTTTAAAAATGCCTGTACGAAGTCGGAACCATTGCGGTCGACAATTTTCCTCCGATGATTTCCAGCTGCATTGTCTTTTTGTTCTGTGGACTATGGCTCTTGACAATTCTGTTCGGTAATTTTGTTATAACCCCCATTTGCTATAGATTAAGCATAATCGGGAGTTGTCAACAGACAATATAGCTCGCTGGGCAACAAAATGAGCTAAATTCAATATTAATCTGAAAACTGTACTCTTTTGAAACTCAAATCCCTATAAAAAAACTTGACAGAAATACGTCAAATGAAATTGACTCATAGAAAATTAAATATCCTTCATTGGAAATGCAAATATATTAGATAAAGGCAAAGCTTAAAAATTTTGACTTAATGTTAATGTTAAGGTCAAGGTCAAAATGTATAGAATCAAAATATTTGCTGAAAGCACTTCTCATAAGAAAATTATATATCAAATATAAAGCATCTAACCACAGAAATATAACTCACAGCGACAAATATAAAAATCTAACCCGTGAAATATAATTCACAGAGATAAAGTAATTTTTTTCGGAAAATTGCTTTGCTACAAATTGGTTTCAATGTAAAAAAAATGGTACTTCCAGAAAGTAACATCAACAAATATGATACTTCAAGAAAGCTTGTAAGCAAATCGCATATCAAATATTAACAACCAGGCACAGAATGTCTACGTTATTAAAGCAATCGTATAGTCTTTTACAAAGCCTTTGGGACAATAGTTCAAACTATCTACAAATATGGTTCCCGAGTAGCATCTTATCATAAGAAATGCATATACCAAATATGAAGTATTAGGCCTGAGAAATATATACTCGCAAAGACAAGTTAAAATTATCAAGAATTGCTACTGAACAAAGTCAAGGTAAAAAAAAAGACTTCAAATAAAATGCCTTCTAAAACCTCTCACCACAAGCATTCTACAAACTATTTTTCTTAAAGGGAAAATTCGCAGATAAATAAAATTTGATATTATCTTCCATTTGTATAAACGGACGCGTATACATCTATATTAATGTTTTATTCCAAGGGATAAGTGCATAAGATCGATATTTCCGTGTGACTTACTACGTTGTGCAGGTCGCCATTTTGTCATCCTCTCGATAAAAATTGTCAAGATATGTCTAATGACCTCAGAGATACCAAATAACGGTGACCTACCGTTGTCATCATGTACATTCTTTAATGAGAACCAGACCGTTGTCTAACTAAATGACTGTGTGTGTGTATGACAAAAGCGTATTATATGCATTTCCTGGTTTTTTATACGACCGCAAATTTTTTTTCTTTGAATTTCTCTTGATTTAAGCTTTCAGTAGTATGTCAACGGATTCGGCATAGCTCTTACCATTTGGAGCTTCAAGGGGTCAAAGGGGCCAAAATTGCAATTTTTCTAAATATGTCAAATCTTTAAATGACAATTATATTTCATCGGATTTTGATGGGATTTTTTCTTTGGATTTCTCTTGATCTAAGCTTTCAGATGTATTCAACGGATTTGGCGTAGCTGTTACCGTTTCCGAGCTACAAGGGGTCAAAGGGCCAAAATTGCATTTTTTTCTAAATATGTCAAATGTTTATTTTTCATCGGATTTTGATGGGATTTTTTTTCTTTGGATTCCTCTTGATGTAACCTTTTAGTAGTATGCCAACCGATTTGGTGTTGCTCTTACCGTTTCCGAGCAACAAAGGGTCAAAGAGGCCAAAATTGCAATTTTTTTTAAAGATGTCATATCTTTATTTTTTATCGGATTTCGATGGGATTTTTTTTCTTTGGATTCCTCTTGATCTAAGCTTTCAGCGGTATGCCAACGGATTTTGTGTAGCTCTTACTGTTTCCGAGCTACAAAGGGGTCAAAGGGGCCAAAATTGCAATTTTTCTAAATATGTCAAATCTTTATTTTTCATCGGATTTCGATGGGATTTTTTTCTTTGAATTCCTCTTGATCTAAGATTTCAGGGGTATGCCAATGGATTTGGCGTAGCTCTTACCGTTTCCGAGCTACAAGGGGTCAGATGGGCCAAAATTGCAATTTTTCTCAATATGTCAAATCTTTATTGTTCATCAGATTCCGATGGAATTTTTTTCTTTCGATTTCTCTTGATGTAAGCTTTTAGTTGATAGTAACATATTCAAAATCATGATCAAACGGGTTGATTTTTTTCCCTAGTTTGTGTCCAGCTAATAACTGTGTCAAGATTCTTTTTGTGTCCATCTAATTATTGAGTCAAGCTCTTTACTGTTTCCACATTCACTTTAAACTACTTTTGTTGAAATTTCAGTGGTCGACTTGCTGCGGTCGTATCATGCTTCGCCCTTTATTTGTGATATTTTCATCTCCTCTTGATATAAAACCAATATTTATTTTTTTTAAATTATCGTTTTGAAAATATCTAAAAAGGTGCAATGCGAAATTCTGACCATATATATTATTAATCTATGTTCTGACGAAGCAGACTGCTCTACAAATAATTGAAATAATTGGACACTCCGATGGGTAAATTTTTGAAAGATTGCTGTTCAAATTTCATGGCGTCCAACAAAACAGCAAGCTTGTTTATTACCCCCAATTAACAAACATGTAATTACCTGTGACCATGATAGGAAGTATTAACGTGGTTTATACTTTGGTGTTGTCTCCTCATCCAAACACTTATTCACAAAAGTTGTATACAGTCGGATAATTCAGATTTATAAGCAAAAATAATATGATATTAATCCATCACACGATGTCACCTAACCTCGAAGGCAGACAATAAAAAAGAAGTAGAAGAAAACGTAGAAAAAAAACATCTCTGACTTCGAATCCCAAAAGGAATTAGATGTAAGCAGGAAGGGCATAAAACTTCATTAATTTAAGTCAATGTTTTGATGACAGTCCATATACTTTTCTACTATACCGAGCAGTGCTTATAGGAAATGGCATGTATCTCACAGAAAAATATTACTGTTTATCATTAATACGCTCTATATCTTGTATTCCTTACGTATTAATTGTATTTTGTGTCTTTTTCATATGTTTCTTTCGGCGACTTTATATACTATTTTATCATACGAGCCTGGGCCTAATATATTGTCAATATATTAGTCCCAGTACGAACACCCTATAATTTCTATTGGACCTACGAATTTGCACACATATTTTAACTACCCAAGATAAATCAAGAATACGGGTGTAGGCATCAAAATATTTTACAAAAGGATATTGAGTAAATGAACATGAGACCATAACACATATGTTAACTCAAAAACATACAATTGCTTTAGATATCTATTCCGTGTCGGGAACTTTTTACGTATACATATGTAGTACTTAGCACGTGATATTTTTTGTTGGTTTTGTGTATAGATGTAAATTCCCACAGCCAATAATAAAATTTTACAAAATTATAGATTTAGTAAGGACTTATAAGTCCTCGAGATTTAGTAATGAGAAATCATTCAAGAAAAAAGCATGTTTAAAATGAAATGGAGTTTAGGTGTCTTATAACTTTTACATGGACTGTGCACGTGTAACTGTCTATACCTAACGATGGCAATACAGGACTCCGTAATATTCGATCGTTCTTTCTATGTCAAAATATTTACCCCGACCTTTTAATATTATGTATCAAAAGGTCTAAAACCCATAGTAAATAAAAGACTCATCGAAATATATTTTTTCTATACGAGTCTTGGGCTCACCAGCCATATAAATGCATTATGAATGATGTCTATATTCTTTGTTTTTTTTTAATGTGAACATAGTAACCCAAAATATTTGTCATTTGATTTCTCTTTATAAAAACCTATAACACTAATTAGATTTTCCCTTTCATAACTATTGGGCGAATTTTATATCTCCTCTGGCTTTTTAATTAGACTTTATTGACTCTTCATTGTCGATGTTTAACCCTCTTCATTTTCAATATTTTACTGACCTCTTATGAAGTATGATAACTTAATGATACATATTTGGGATATTTTCATTAAGTATGTGTTCAAATCCCTCCCTTTATATTCTACCACTAAACGTGCACCCAGTTGCAATATCCGCTATTCATTGTACAGGTAATCATGTAAAGATTTGGATATTGGCATAAAATTTATTATGTAATACCTTAGAGCACACAGGTGTTAAAATCTGTGTCCAAGAGATCATGGACACCAAAGACTGTTTTACCGCTTGTCAATGTCAAAGATTAATTATTGAACGATTGATATTAAAGAATTACGCAACAGCAACAAAAGTCAAAATCACAAATGTTCATGTGTTATAAATAGTTATAATATTTCAAAATGATATAATGCATCTTTTTAATAGGCCAAGTTAATTAGGACTTGTGCCTTTGATACATTTATGCCAAATACAAATTCATCAAGCCCACACGACATTATATTATCCATTGGACAGGTATAGTATGAAGAGTTGTCACATACTTCAGACAACTATATAAAATTATAACTGTGTGGCGGCATTCCTTGTCGAAAGACATTGAATCCTCACTGCTATACACACAGCTGATCTGCATTGAGCACCTATACATCATGTACTACGTTACGACCCTAGATTAAACCAACGATTAGGTAACATCCAATTACCGAAAACTATATTTTTATATAGCCTAGGTAACCGCGTGGTCTAGGGCGCTGGACGTAGTGTAGGCGGTGCTGCCATAGATGTCACAACAGTGATGGTTCGAATCCCGGAGAGGGAACTATTAATGTGCAGATCTAACAATGTTGGGCTGATTTTCAGACGTTTATATATATATAGGCTTCGGTAACCGGGTGACACCTCCTTTAAGTTTAATATAGGGTTGTAACGAAGTACATGATGTATAGGAATCCAGTGCAGATCAGCTGCAATGAAGTATCGTGTATAGCAGATAGGATTCATTTTTCTTGGACAAGGAATGCCGCCATACAAAGTTATAATTTTTATATAGTCGTCTGAAGTATGAGACAACTCTACATACTATACCTATCCAATGGAAAATATCGTAAGGGAGCAACCATTTGATTTTTATGGGGGGGGTGGCTATGGTCAAATTAAAAAAAAAAAAGCAAAAAAAAAATCCAGGATAACTATGCGGGTTAATCTAGGAAAGGCTTGGAATAAAAATAAAAAGCCAGGATAGATGTTACACACAAAAAAAAATCCAGGATGAAAAATTTGTTTGACCATAGCCCCCCCATAGAAATCAAATGGTTGCTTCCTAAGAGATGATTATAGTGCGCTTGATAAATTATGTATATGTTCGTCTGTCAATCAGTCCAACATTGTTAGATCTGCAAATTTGTATCAGCACATTTTTGGCAGTTCCTTCTGTAGGATTTGAACCATTGCCTTCACTTGTCAACTGTTAGTCCCCGAGGGTATTCGCCAGCCCAGTAGTCAGTACTTCGGTGCTGACCCGAAAGCCGATTCTATTTGGAACCTTAAAATATCTAAAATTTTGTAAATTTTGTTGAAAACTAAGGATTATCTCCCTCATGCAAAGCTCTGTCCTTAGCTGATTTTGGCTTTACATTTCGATCATTTTGGTTATTTGTTCTCTATCAGTTTTTAGCCATCTATGAGTTTACGGTCTTCCAAACGTTTAGATTTTATCTGCACTGAAGAAACATAAGTTGTCGAAATGCGCATATGCAGAATTTAAATTCACAGTAACTTCGGTATTTAGTTACTTGACTAAAAATATAGCTTTCGGTATATATTTATGCCGAGTTAGTTAAAACATTACGAAGATTTATTTATTTTAGGTACCTGACCCACATAACAGATTTGACAGTGTTTATCAGCACTTGAAAAACAACCGTTATTACATGTGAGTAGTAGAAGATATAGAATGCCAGATTTGCGGATGTGATATTTACATTACTTAAATGATGTCAACTTTATTCGTCAGTCAGATTAGTATACTACGACATTGTAAACAAGGTTTCCAATTTCATTTTTTTCTAAATGTTCTAAAGTAAAAAAAAAAAAATTGCCATGGTTGGATTGAAGACACATAACATACAATGATGAGTCCAGTTGTGCAGTAATTGAGATAAGATATTTTATAGTGCACTGATTTAATTTCGTCATCAAATTCTAGTTGAGGTGGTACGGGGGTTAAAAAAACTGTCAGATGGAATTTCCAGATATTTTTATGAACTATACTTTTTTGTTAGAGTATACAAAAAATAAAATAAAATTGGGGTCACCGGCCACAATGGTATAAGTTTCATAAGTTTCAGTATTTTATATGTATTTCTTTTCTTTTATTTCGTTAGTTATTACAAAACAAATTAATTTGTATATTGTATTAACATTGCTGCTATGTTATATTTATTACTTGTTTATGTTGTAAATTGTAGGTAAAGGGCTTATAATAATGTTGTAAAACCTTGTGCCCAATCCCTTTGCTTTTGTGCAATAAAATAAGTTTAATTCAATTCAAGAATGAAATCGGTCATGTAAAAGTCATCTGTTTTGGTTGAAATGATAGGGAAAATTAGCGAATTTTAACAAAATTTTGATTTATTTTAGTTACGTTAGATAGAATTTTTTAAAATTTGGTAAATATTTAGTTAATATACTTGCCTTCGATTTGTATGAAAAAAATTTGGGTGTCACCGAGCTTATTTTCGAATAAATGGCGAAAAACTGTTTTTTTCTATATTTCTATACAAATTATCTCCCATTAATAGAACAGGAGTTTGCTGCGAAGGTAGAATATTCTGCATGGTTACCCAATAAAAGTGACATATTTTATCAAATTTATCTCTTATAAGACATCGAAAATCATTTTGCCATCATTCCCGAGTGAATTCCATTATTTTGTCAGATGCGCAAGAATGATGCGCAACTTTAACTCCCGTACTACCTTAACACTTATCATATGATGAAAGTATTTTTCAAATGTATTTATGACTGCTGCTTTTAGAAGATATGTCGATATTTATTTATTATGCAGTACATGGAAGAGTTATCATTTGAATTAAACATATTTCATTGCTCAAAAGCAAAATGATCGGGCACAAGTTATATCAAAATTATTTTAGCTCTCTCCCTTTGAAGAGAAGTATGAAAATTGAACATAAATTACGTGTCCGGTATCATGCTATCATGCTTTGACGTTTTCAAGGTGTTCCCTAAAATATATACATCATTGACTTATATCTGTAGTTTAAACACAATATTTTGAAGAATGAATGATGCCCAGTCATTTACATTGACTACCAGTGTCAAGGTAAAGCGTTGTTTAAATGAAAAGTTTGGAAAATGGTACAGATTGTTTATGTAAAAGCTGATAACGTTAAAAAGTCATACGTACATCTGATCCAAAAATTTTCATTTTTTTTTGTAAACATGAGATCTATTAGATATACAATTATAAAGTGGGTCCTGAAATAGTTATTTTTTTGTCCTTGCCATTTATTTAAAAGGTCCTCCATTTTCAGGGAAGCTGCAGGCCACATTAGACTCTTTAACTGCTTGTTTTAAACAGATTGATCGGTTACTTTCAACCGTTGCTCATCAGGTTATTTCTCATATCCGTCTTATTTTTCTGCGAAAACGTATAACCATTTAACTTGAATTTAAATATACTTCACTTCAAAGGACTCTAATTTGCCCAGTCATTTCTACACAGTACTCAAGTCCAAAAAGTGCATTATGTGAGACCTTACCAGTAAGGCATAATTATAATGTAATGTATAGAAATTTTGTGACGGGTGTCACTAGTGGAGCAGGACATGCTTACCCTCCGGAGCACCTGATGTCACTCCCGGTTTTCACTATAAGTGCCTTAGTTCTGATTGTCGTTTTTTTTTTTTTTCGTTCCTTGTGGCCGTCTCATGTCTTTGTTTTGTCTTTGTTTAATTGTGTTTCCGTTTTTGTCATGTGTATGGACTTTTGTTTTTTGTGTTTTCGTTTTTGCCATGTGTGTGGACTTTGGTTTTTATAATTATTACATCCCTTGTGTCCTTCGGTATTGTACTGCCGTTGTTTTTGTCTCTTTAGTGCAAATTAACTAGATCTAACTGGAAAGCCAAAATTTGCTAAGTGAAGAGTTTTGCATGAGGGAGATACGTTTAAAAAAATTATATTGGAGGTTTAAAAGTTGGTTTTCGGGCTATCAGCGAAGTATTGACTGCTTGATTGGTAAATATAATAAGGGGAAAACAGACAAAAGTTTCCAGTTCGCAGTCTCCACATTTATCATTAAATTTTAAAGAAAAGCCTAGATATCCTTTACATTGGTTTTTTACTAATCCATAAGTAGATTTGAAATTGCAGTGCTTGCATCCTCATCTCCTACTGTAATGATTCCTGTTACAACAGTTACTTCATCACTTTAATTCTTAATGTTCAAATTTCAAACTAAGCTGTACGACAAACGCGACGACTTCACTTTTTCAATTGTCAACTACCCTTTTCTTTGTAGCAACATCCCCACAGCGCCGGCATACGGAGTTTACATCTCCCGGCTCATTCGCTATTCAAGGGCCTGTTTTCGATACTTCCTTGATAGATCCCGGTCGCTGACAAATACCCTTTGTTATCCAAAACTTGAAGTCATCCCTTCAGAAGTTTTACGGTCGACATCACCATCTTGTGGACCCTATGGGATATCTGTTTCCAAGATAACAGATATTTCCCTTTAAAAGCTTAATTGTTGTTTCCTCTACCGGATTTGACCTTACTACCGGATTTGACATGTTCAACACGGCGGGGGTCTTATAAGAAGCAGGAGATGCTTACTCTACCAGTACACCTGATCTCGCCCATAATTTTTAATTGGGTCCATGTTGTTCATCTTTGTGTGTGTTACTGTGTGTCTTCTTTTTGCTTTTCTGTTCCGTAATCATGTGTCTCTCTTTCTCTGTTGTTTCCGATGTTGCCATTGTCCTTGGATTATTCGTTTTAGATTGACGGCTCGGTTCTCACTTACTTTACTTACTACGTATTCTTTAAATAAATATGGAATTGTATATAGTGTTTGTATTTAATATTTGTATACGTGCCGCTATCTTTTTAAGTTTGCATTTGGGAACACCATATCATGAACATTGAGTTTCCTCAACTCAACATCAATATGCTAAAATATATGTTACAAATTCTATATAGATATAAATAATAATTTTTATTTCTTTCTTTATATGATATGCACTTTTAGATTTATGTTCTGTTTTATTTTATTTTATTTACTGTTAGATCATTCAGTTGACAGTAGTCAAAGTCACTGACGTTCTTTTTCAGCTCACCTGACCCAAAGGGTCAGTGTGGGGTCAGTGTGAGCTATTGCAATCACTTGGCGTCCGTCGTCCGTCGTCAGGCCGTCCGTCCGTTAAACTTACACATTTTCATCTTCTCCTCTGAAACCACTGAAGCAAATTCAACCAAACTTTACAGGAATGATATAGTAAAGGTCCTTTACAAAGATTGCTCATTTCGTTCCTATCCGACAAAAACATGGCCTCCAGCGTGGAACTTAGTTTTAACATTGGACCCTAAGGGAAAATCACATTTTCATCTTCTCCTCTGAAACTACTGAAGCAAATTCAACGAAACTTTACAGGAATGATGTACTAAAGGTCCTTAACAAAGATTGGTCATTTCGTTCCGATCCAATGAAAAACATGGCCGCCAGCATGGAACATAGTTTAACATGGGACCCTATGGGAAAATCACATTTTCATCTTCTCTGATGAAACCACTGAAGCAAATTGAACCAAACAGAAATGATGTAGTATAGGTCCTTCACAAAGATTGCTCATTTCGTTCCAATCTGATAAAAAACATGACCGCCAGCACGGAACGTAGATTAACATTGGACCCTATTGGAATATTACATTTTCATCTTCTCCTCTGAAACCACTGAAGCAAATGCTACCAAACTTTACAGAAATGATGTAGTATAGGTCCCTAACAAAGATTGCTCATTTCTTTCCGATCCGATAAAAAACATGGCAACCAGCACGGAACATAGTTTAACATTGGACCCTGTTGGAAAATCACATTTTCATCTTCTCCTCTGAAACAACTGAAGCAAATACAACCAAACTTTGCAGGAATGATGTACAGTTCTGCCTCGTTATACCACCCTCTTTAACAGCAGTCCCTCAAATTATCGCCAACTATTTTCAAGGTACATTTTTCAAAAAGTTGAATAGTTTCTATGTAATTAATTCCCTCGACATATCCTCAAAAATTTCTCTGGTCCCAAAGTTTGCGATATAACGAGGGTGCACTGTACCAAAGGTCCTTAACAAAGGTTGCTCATTTCGTTCCAAACCGATAAAAACATAGCCGCAAGCACGGAACATAGTTTAACATTGGACCTTATGGGAAAAATCACATTTTCATCTCCTCTGAAACCTCTGAAGCAAATTCAACCAAACTTTGCAGGAATGATGTACTAAAGGTCCTTAACAAGGATTGCTCATTTCGTTTGGATCCGACAAAAAACATGGCGTCCAGCACGGAACTTAGGTTTAACATTTGGACCCTATTTGAAAAACGACATTTTCATCTTCGCCTCTGAAACCACTGATGCAAATTCAACCAAATTACAGGAATGATTAGCTGAAGGTACTTACCAAAAATTGCTCATTTCATTTTGATCGGATAAAAGAAAATTGCCACCAGTGCAGAACATAGTTTAATATTGGAGCCCGTTTTGAGGAAGCTATCCTTTTCAATATCTTCTCTGAAACAGTTCTATTCAAGCAAATTTAAATGAATAGAAGGTCCTTTGCAAAAAATACTCATTTCAATAGGATCAGAAAAAAACACGGGTGCTAATGAAGAACATAGCTAAACATTAGACCCCATTGGTAATAAGCATCATTTTTGGACATGCATGGCATAGAAGCATTTTGTCAGGTGAGCGATACAGGCTCAGTCTCTGAGCCTCTAGTTTTCTATTTTTCAAGTGTTTCTGATGTTGCAGTTGTCCCTGGATTGTTTTTTTTTTTGCTCACATGACCCAAAGGGTCAATGTGAGCTATTACCATCACTTGGAGTCCGTCGTCCGTCCATCGTCTGTAAACCTTTCACATTTTCATCTTCTTCTCTGAAACCACTGAATGAAATTCAACCAAACTTTACAGGAATATTGTATGGAAAGTCTTATAAGTCAGATTGCTCGTTTCGTTCCGATCCGATAAAAAACATGGCCACCAGCGCAGAACTAAGGTTTAACATAGGGCCTTCGGGAAAAATCACATTTTTATGTTCTCGGAAACATCTGAAGCAATGCAACTTTACAGGAATGATGTACTAAAGGTCCTTTACAAAGATTGCTCATTTCTTTCCGATCCGATAAAAAACATGGCAACCAGCACGGAACATAGTTTAACATAGGACCCTATGGGAAAATCACATTTTCATCTTCTCCTCTAAAACCACTAAAGCAAATTCAACCAAACTTTACAAGAATGATGTATGGAAGGTTCTTTACAAAGATTTTCTCATTTCGTTCCGATCCGATAAAAACATGGCCGCCAGTGCAGAACTTAGGTTTAAAATTGGAACCTATGGGGAAATCACATATACATCTTCTCCTCTGAAACCACTGAAGCAAATTCAACGAAACTTTACAGGAATTATGCATGGAAGGTCCTTTATAAAGATTGCTCATTTCGTTCCGATCCGATAAAAATGGCCGCCAGTGCAAAACTTAGGTTCAACATAGGACCCTATGGGAAAATCACATTTTGATCTTCTCCTCTGAAACCACTGAAGCAAATTCCACCAATCTTTACAGGAATGATGTACTAAATGTCCATTACAAGGTTGCTCCTTTCTTTCCGATCCGATGAAAAACATGGCCACCAGCACGGAACATAGTTTAACATTGGACCCTATGGACCTTCTCGTCTGAAACCACTAAAGCAAATTCACCCAAACTGTACAGGAATGATGTATGGAAGGTTCTTTACAAAGATTTCCTCATTTCGTTCGGATCCGATAAAAACATGGCCGCCAGTGCAGAACTTAGGTTTAAAATAGGATCCTATGGGAAAATCACATATTCATCTTCTCCTCTGAAACAACTGAAGCGAATTCAACCAAACTTTTAAGGAATGATGTATTGAAGGTCCTTTACAAAGATAAGATTGCTCATTTCGTTCCGATCCTACAAAAACATGGCCGCCACATGGCGAAACTTAGGTTTAACATTGGACCCTATGGGAAAATCCTTTATTGAAATTGCTATTTTGTTTTGTTTTGATAATAAACAAGACCGCCAGCACAAATATGAAAAAGAAAGGAAATGGGGTAAATGTCAAGGAGACAACATCCCATATCCAGGTTAAAACAAAGCATCTAGGGGTCACCGTACGGTCTTCAACACAGTGAGGAACCTCACACCATATAGCAAGCCCTAAATGGCCCCAAAAAGGTAAAAAAGTGAATAAATCAAAGGAAACAAACCACATCCAATAACCCAAATATCAAGAAACTACAAATTTATAAGAAGACAAGGAGAAGCCAATGACCAACATATTCCTGAATATTTTTTAACATTGGATCTTGGGGGATAAACATTATGTTCATCACCTGCTGTAAGCATTTTGTCAGGTGAGCGATTCAGGCTCAGTGTCTGAGCCTCTAGTTTGAATGACGGTTCGGTTCTAGCTTACTTTTCTATTGTGCACAAATGTATCTCACGTATTTCTTCTTATTGATAGAGCTGATAGAAGAGCTGGGGGAAGTGATGAAGTGGCCTTCCTAACATTGGCTGGAATACCATACCTTTACAGCAGTTTCGTAAGTGTAGTATATATTCATACTTTGAATATGACTAGGCTCATATAGCTAGCGGGCAGTTTAGCGGCGAGCACTCCTTGACCCATCGTTCTAAATTACGTTTTGTCTTATTCTTTTCTTCTCAATATTGTGGTCTTGGAGTTAGTAGTCTACCTGTATTGGGTATTATTTGTATGTTTATTATACTATAGGGAGAAGGAAAAGAGAAAGGGGAGGTTGTTTGGGTACCCATTAACCGGTTTAACCCTACCGCTAGCTTTTGCTAGTGGCGGTACCAAGTCCGGATATCCCGAGTTCCTATCGTTGTCTACGTTTGTCTTTTGTCTTTTTATTGTTTTTCTTGTGTGGTTTCCTGGTGGATAATGACATGTGATTGTAGTTTTCGGCCATTGTGGGCCAATTCTTAAATAAAAAATCCAACAACACGGCAATTCACATGTAGCACAAATTGAGAAATGTCAAAGACAAAACAAGTAAACAAATATTAACAAGAATGCCACAAAAGTATAGCACCAGTGTATGTCTCAAGATTTTTTTTATTTTATAAACTAACATTGTTGTCTTTTGTCCCCACAAAAACTGTAGGTGTCATCAGATGCTCCGGAACGGTAAGACTGATTTGCTCCGCGCCTGGCAATCCTCACACTGCCAATGAAAAATCCAGTTTTGTTAGTTCGGTAATAAACTCTGCACCTACTCGAAATTGTCCATACTCATTTGCGCAATATACGTAGAAACACTGTAACAATCTGTAAAATCATGGTGACAACCGTAGAAGTTCTATAGTGACAATGGTTCAACATAACTTTGGGTAACAGTTATTTCACTCTATTGACAACATTTATATACAAACTACAGGCAAAAAGGTACAGATGTGAAATCTACATGTTTTATGCCAAGGACGTGGTAAAACTATTGCTCAAAACCACCATTGGAAAGTTGAAATCATGCTTGATTTAGATTATTGCTTTAAGACATTTAGAGTTGTCAATGTAGAGGTCAAGGTATGATGCTGGTAGTGATTTATCGGTGTTCTCTTTAATTTCCAGTCTATTTGGGTAAATGGGATGCTGGTGATCTTTACATTGAGTATAATTTCAATGAAAGAACATCATCTTTATAACGGAAACTGAAGTTGAAGGACTCTTCTACATTTTTTTTTATTATAATGATATGCAGATAAAACGACTTCAATTTCAACGAGTGGACCGAAGTATATGGAGCAAACTTATGGGTAATGAATAGCTGTTGTGTGGGCAAGTAACATTCTAAAACTTCTTGTTTGTGATGTATGCAATGAAAAATGTATTAGATCCATGCAAGCGTTTATGATGCATTTGTTTTTAAAAATAACTAAGTAATCTGTTTTTATTTACAGGCTTCATCTCTACTGATCAATTCTTTTATCCAATTGAAAATGATCTTAAGTGCTCTTATTACATGAAACATTGAAAATAACGCTTTTTTACTGCATTTTATATAACAACTCAGATGAATCCCATAACTTAAAATTATGTGGTAAAATAATAATAATCCGACCGACGTTTTAACTGCTGAAAAAAATGTCGAAAAACTCTTGTATTAACCCTATGGGAAAAATAATCAGTACGGGAAATTATGTTAATCACATGATCCATACCTCTGCCACCAAAAAATCAAATGGATTTTGTCTAATATCACATTTTTCCTAGAACAGTGAATGAAAAATGAGCATGATGCAATATCAAGTTATAACAATATGAAGAAAAGATAAACTCTTCCTTGTGCCAGGCCACTCATTTGGGTTATGTTGTATATAATGCCTTTTGAGAAATCAACAATTTCCCTCAACTTTGCTTAGAGTGCAGCAGTAGACCATTTGCCAGTTCTGCAATCAACATAATGAATATAGCAAAACCAAAAAGTGAGGTAACTTTTTAATAAAATCCCAGGAGGACTAACTGGTTCACTGCTTGTGAAAAGCAACCAAAAATAAAGAATTAAATTAAAAATTATGACAGTTTACCTTTAGCAGGCGTTACGTCATTAACATAATTCAAAACCTAATCCCAAATAGTGCTTACAATTCTTAAAAGTGCTACTTGTTAAGAGTAAAAAAGAATACTCACTTGTAGTAACTTGACCTATCCTCTCGGAGAAATTTAAATTTCGAATATATGACCTGTGGTCAATAAAAATCCAATGGTAAATAGCTGATTTTCGAAATACTACAGTTCTTGCCAGTTCTAGTCAAAGTTTCTGTCTATTGGTCAAGCATTCACAGGGAAGTAACTCCAACACCGGACAAACAAAAAAAGCATATATACTTGTTTAAACGTACGATTTTCTTGCTGAGAAAGCCTGGGCAAAATATTCCTTACACGATATTTATAATAGATGGGGGTAATAACAAAATTACCGAACAGTGTTGCCAAGAGCCGAAATCCATAAGACATAAGGACAAATCAGGTGGACGACAACTCTGTTCGGTAATTTTGTTATTATCAGGTGCAGCAGGAGATCTTATAATATACCCGCCATGTTGAACATGTCAAATCCGGTAGAGGAAACAACAATTAAGCTTTTAAAGGGATCTGGGTAACAAATACGCCATAGCGGTCCACAAGATCGTGATGTCGGCTGTAAAACTTCTGCAGTGATGACTTCAAGTTATGTGTAACATACCCTGGTATAAATAGCCTATTTGTCAGCATTCCTTCACCTTTATCTTGAAATTGACAACAGAGGTATACAGCAAACTTAGCTGTATGACAAACGCGATGACTTCACTTTTCCAAAAGTAAAATTCCCTTTTCTTTGTTACAACATTCCGGCATTTGGAGTATAAAGCTTCTTATATGCTGCTAAAGGGCCTATGGTCGATACAGTAACTTCCTTGATAGATGACAGGTTACTTAAATAAGAATATGCTACCCATAACTTGAAGTCATCACATTAGAAGTTTTACGGTCGACATCATAATCTTTTAGACCGCTGTAAGATATCTCTTTCCCAGATGACAACATATCTTTCCCTTTAAAAGCTTAAGTTTATTATTTATTTTTTTAGACTGGCGGTTCGGTTCTCATCTACTTTATGTTACTGTATAAATAAACAATGAATAAATATTGAGTAAATGCACAGGAGACAAAGTTTCTACAAATACATGGTACAAAAACAAAAGAATAAATCTTTTATTGTTGTTTTTTGTCTTGAAGTCACCATGAGGCCTTCAACAGTGACCTTTGCTCATTCCTCACAGAAAGTTCAAGACGGCCCTTAGTACCGGTTTAAGCGGATTTCATTGCTAAATTTCGAACAACGTTACATCTATTCTCTTTACAGATATGGACGCGGGGTCGTCAACAAACATCAAATAAACCGTTCTTACTAATGCTGTCATCCGTTTAAGGACAAAAGATTAACATAAAACAATCTCAACCTATATACAACTCATCGAGTCAATTGCAAGAAAACTTGGCATGATTAAAAAGTTAGACGTTGGCACTTTAAACAGGTGGTCAGAATATCATTTCGTAAATGCATGAAATAAAATATCAGATTTGAAAGTATGATAGTGAATTCATATGAGGTTATCTGTCAAGAACAAGTACTCCACAACTGAAATGTATAGAGGGCATGCATCTCATACCCGGGGAATCCTTTTACGCGACTCATGCATTAACGATACATCAATACGTGTAACGTCTATTTTTAGCTCACCTGACCCGAAGGGTCAGTGTGAGCTATTGCCATCACTTGGCGTCCGTCGTCCGTCCGTCCGTCCATCCGTCCGTTAAACTTTTCACATATTCATCTTCTCCTCTGAAACCACTGAAGCAAATTCAACCAAACTTTACAGGAATGATGTATGGAAGGTCCTTTACAAAGATTGCTCATTTTGTTCCGATCCGATAAAAAACATGGCCGCCAGCGCGGAACTTAGGTTTAACATTGGACCCTATGGGAAAAATCACATTTTCATCTTCTGCTCTAAAAAGGCTGAAGCAAATTGAACCACACTTTACAGGAGTGATGTACTTTAGGTCCTTAACAAAGATGGCACATTTCGTCCCGATCCGACGAAAAACATGGCCGCCAGCACGGAACATGGTTTAACATAGGACCCTATGGGAAAATCACGTTTTCATCTACTCCTCTGAAACCACTGAAGCAAATTCAACCAAACTTTACAGGAATGATGTACTGTAGGTACTTTACAAAGATTGCTCATTTTGTACCGATTTGATAAAAAAAAACATGGCCGCCAGCGCGGAACTCAGGTTTAACATTGGACCCTATGGGAAAAATCACATTTTCATCTTCTGCTCTGAAAAGGCTGAAGCAAATTGAACCAAACTTTACAGGAATGATGTACTTAAGGTCCTAAACAAAGATGGCTCATTACATTCCGATCCGAAGAAAAACATGGCCGCCAGCACGGCACATTTTCATCTACTCCTCTGAAAGCACTGAAGCAAATTCAACCAAACTTTATAGGAATGATGAATGGAAGGTCCTTAACACAGATTGCTCATTTCGTTCTGATCCAATAAAAAACATGGCCGCCAGCGCGTAACTTAGGTTTAACATTGGACCCTATGGGAAAAATCACGTTTTCATCTTCTGCTCTGAAAAGCTGAAGGAAATTGAACCAAACTTTACAGGAATGATGTACTAAAGGTCCTTAACAAAGATTGCTAATTTCGTTCCAATCCGATGAAAAACATGGCCGCCAGCACGGAACATGGTTAAACATAGGACCCTATGGGAAAATCACATTTTCATCTACTCCTCTGAAATAACAGAAGCATATTCAATCAAACTTTACAGGAATGATGTACTAAAGGTCCTTTACAAAGATTGCTCATTTTGTTCCCATCCGTTAGAAAACATGGCCGCCAGCACGGAACATAGTTTATCATTGGACCCTATGGGAAAATCACATTTTCATCTACTCTTCTGAAACCACTGAAGCAAATTCAACCTAACTTTACAGGAATGATGACTGAAGGTACTTTACAAAAATTGGACATTTCATTTCAATCCGACAAAAAACATTGCCTCAAGTGCAGAACATAGTTTAACATTGGAGCCCAGTATGAGAAAACCATCCTTTTCATCATTTTCTCTCAGAACAATTAAATCAAATTATACTAAATGTATAGAAGGTCCTTTGCAAAAATTACTCATTTGAATAGGATCAGACAAAACACACGGGTGCTAATTGAGAACATACCTAAACACCCTACCCCATTGGTAAAATTGGTCATGCATGGCATTAAAGCATTTTGTCAGGTGAGCGATACAGGCTCAGTCTCTGAGCCTCTAGTTTATAATTCATTAAAAAATACCAGTTATTTAGTCATTTGTGTTTTCGTTTTCAATACAGGAAATTTGTAGGTCAACACAAGACTTTCGAATTTACTTTTCCTCATCGGGAAAATATCGGGAAAATTCTTTTGTAACACAAATCCAGCAGGAAGGTGGGACACATTTGATACAGTGCTTTTTGTCCGAAAATTTTGCTTTTTGTCCGGAGCTTTTGCCTTTAGTCCGACGCTTTTTGTCCGATATGCTTTTGGTCCGTCGCTTTTTGTCCGATTTTGCTTTTTGTCCGAAAATTTTGCTTTTTGTCCGATTTTTGCGTTTAGTCCGACGCTTTTTGTCCGATTTGCTTTTTGTCCCAAAATTTTGTTTTTGGTCCGAAACTTCTGCGTTTAGTCCGACGCTTTTTGTCCGATTTGCTTTTTGTCCGACAATTTTGCTTAATCTCCGTTCTTTTTGCGTTTAGTCCGTTGTTTTATGCAACTGAGAATGACAATTTTGCCTTTTTGTCCGATCAATGCATACAGCAATTTTACAAAGCCATAGAGACCACGCAGGAGGTTATTCTATGTGTTCCAACAATTACACGGTGTGGTGAAAAGTCATATTCGGTGTGCGTTATTACGGTAATGAATTTTGCATTTACAAATATCTCATTCATCTTCCCAAATCCAATTTAATTAATACAGTCTTTATGTGATGCTAATGATGCTGCTTCAGTGGTATATAAGAGTAATCCATAGATTGGGATTTAATTGATTATATTAGTTCTCCATTTGCAGAAATGGAATTCACATTTTTGTCTTTAAATAAATAAACAGTTTTGGCTATTGTTTTTTTTTCTTTTTTTAACTAGTCCGTGTATAAACCTGATCTATTACGAATAAAAGAACAAACTGACTTCATCATCCGCCGGACATGTTGGAATAGATCTACCAAAAGTATGTACCCGATAAATATCATTGGTGTCAAGCTTATTTTCAATCTGCTTGATTCCCTAAATGATCTGGTTAGCATGTGTCCAATGTTAAAATAAGTTCCCTGTTTGCGGCTATGTTGCATGACGGGTGCAGACAGGTCTGCACCAAAGTAGCAAAACTTTGCCAACAATTACGTTATTGAACAGAAATCACAAATGTTCCTTGGAACCTGTTGTCTTGTTTTCTCACTGCAATGTCTTTATCATTTGGCATATATATTAACATGTACTTACAGTTCCAAGAAATGAGTGGTCTTTGAGAGTTTCGAAAAACTTACCAAAACTTTCCCCATTTTAAATGCAGTAGTTAAAATGTAATCGCTGAAATGTATTTCAACCACGATGTCATGTAAAATGTAAATCTTAATCTAGGAAATTGATGTGTAAATAAAATTGTCCAAGTGACCTAATTGCAACTTCCATTTTCAATTATTGCGTGGCTTCCAAATTTATGACTAAAGCTAAACCACCCAGTTGCACTTGCTCCTCTTCCCCATTCAATTTAAGTTCGGCTTGACACGTTATTACTGGTGACCTAGATATGGTAAGACAACCTCTAACTACGAGATATCCTCTCAAAAGGTACCAAATTCCGTAAACCCCAGAACATCAGCTGGAGGTACAACTTCACGATTTTGATGGATGCAGTCGAGGATTATGATAGGAAGTGTGCAAAGAAAGAGAAAGAGGACGTTGATACATTGTCCGACTGGATCATGTTCATAAGTCATTAATTGTGAATCGTCGTGGATCCCAGGAAAATAAGGTCGTTGTCCCTGCAGAAATAGCATCTCTTTTCTTGTGTAGGAAACACTATCTCAACTGCCTTGTGAAGGAGAAGGGCATCTACAGTTGATCTGCAAACCCTAGTTTAATTACCCCTACTACAATACCGAGGGTCGAGATTGTTAAAAATCACACTTCAGTTTTAGCATACTTTGGCATCAAAGCCGATGAAAATAAGGAAATCCCTAAAATCTATAGGGTACCCCCTCCTCATTACTTGGTTGACCGCAGTCAAAGATGACCTGAAAAATTACTGTGACAAGCTTACTGTACAAGCGGCGTGAATCAAATTCTTAAAAATTCCAAAAAAGTCTTCTTGAAGAGCTATCCTCAACCAGTCTTACCCATTGCCATATCATTCAAACCTTTGATTTTTCTACTTTTTATACAGTCCTGCCATACCAACAACTGAAAACAGTAATTGCACCTTTTTAGCAGTAGGGAGACAAAACATTTTGGTAAAGAACCATACTGATTCAAATTAGAAGTACACAGGGACTGATGTAATTCAAATATCGACAATATTTTTGTTTAATTCGGATGTTGCGCTATCCAACAGACACTCTTAGCTGAGCTTTTTCTTTACTCGTATGAGGCCAAGTTTTTAAATGGCTCACACAAAGAAAAGGAAAACATATATGATAGTCCTTTAATCTCAGGTTCCGATACTAAGACGATGTACTTTCTTTTAATAATTCAGAAGTTAATGAATATTTACATCAGATCTATTCCCAAGAACTTGAAATTTAAAAGAATAAAATAACACACCCAATTCGGCTTTGTACCTAGATCTTATATAGTATATTGACGAAGATGGACGTTTGAACTTAAAGTATATAACAAGCGTGATGATTTTAATTTCGTAATTGTGAACTTTTCTTCTCTTAGCAGCAATATACCTACCTAGCCTGCCTATGGAATGTACATTTCACAGTTGATTCGTTACTGTCGAGCATGAAGTTTATACAGTGATTTTTTTTTGTTTTAATAGAGCAAAAACACTGTCCCAAAAGCTCATTAATCAGGGATGTGTTCAGCCTACGTGACCATAACATCATTAAAGGAAATGACGTGTTGATCAGTGTCCCAAATGAAAGCGGACATTTTCAGCTCGATTTACGTCTCACCGGATTTGACTTTACCGATTTTGATTTTTGTCTAGATTGACTCATTTACAATGTGACGGATGCTGTAAACATAACAGGACATGCTTACCCTTCCGGAGCACCTGATGTCACTGTCAGTCTCATTGGAGTTCACACAGTGATTGCCTTGGTGTTAAAAAATTTGTTTTTTTTCTGCGCTTTGTAGCTGTCAAACGTCATTGTTTTCTGCGTTCTCGTTTTGGCTATGTCCTTTGATTTAGATTTTTGATATACCACTCCTTTGTTCCTATGGTATTCTACTGCCGTCGTTTTTTTTATTAGAGGTTACAGGATTCGATGCCATAAAGTACACAATATATTTCCTGAAATGTAAATTTAGACTTCAGTCACAATGACCTAATTTGTATTGGATGCATGCTTCCTCGCTATGGTACATCTGTATACCAGATTACATGATCTCTGGTCATAACATACACAAGAAGTATATAAAACGGGATTGTCTGTGATGCGTAAAAAGTAGGGCACAGTGAATTCAGTTGCATTGGATACTTGCTTGCTCGCCATAATATCTTTATATCTAAAAGTCAAATACACACAAGATAATACGTACAGTGCAAAATTTTTACTGAAGTCAGTGATGCGTGAAAAAGCAGGTAAAATATACCTCATTCTGTTTGTATGTGTGTTATAACATTATAATAAAGATGTACACAAAGTAACAAATTATATGTATTAAGGTAATCCATATATAAAAGTTTTATACATTCAAATAAGTGTGTAAATAACCAAGTCCACTTAAGTAAAAATTCCCGGAAAGTAATGAAAAAATATTGTCATGGATATAATATTTTGGCAATAAATTATCCCATAGCCTATTTCCTGATTGTTGACGGCGCAGACGCCAAAGAGTTATTTGTTCGCTATGTCTCACATCCGCAATTTTTCGTCGCATGAGAGAAAATAGAAGTACGGAATTTTTGCATAAAAACATTTTTCCTGTGTGGGGACGAAGAAATATATTTGACTGTTTCTTGTTGTTAGGTGTTTTGAGAGCATTATTATGCAATATCTATATCTTCACTTTCACTGTTGTGTCAATTATATTGTATGAAAAAAGGAACACTACGTATGTTACTAAAGCATGAATGGAAGGCTCAAAGGTCAAACTACTTATCTGACTTTACATAACCACTGAACTGCTATTTACCTACGGACAATGGTAATACCATGGGAAGCTTCAAATAAATGCAAAAAGAAAAAAAATGTCCAAAAAATGCTTGCTTTAAAACGGATATGATAATTATGCAGAATACACTGCCTGCACCTAGCATGTGGAGGATGGGTCCTCAGGTACTAACCTCTTAATAAACTGTTTTAACTTTAGCTTTAGTAGGGCCTCTGAAACGCTACCTCAAATTCGTCGGCATACCCCAGCTGCGCAATTCTATTCGCAATAAAATAAAACTTACACAATCTAAATACCATATATACAATAACATTCTACAGTTAAATATGTGAAAGCACTAAATAGACCCCTTTTTCGGAAATCGATGGGCCAAAACCCCCCAATGAAAATCTCTGCTTAATATTCCAAGAGGAAACAATATTGAATACGAAAGGTTTATTTTGTGTGTTTTAGGTTGAAGTAGGGGCATTGAAAGCATGTTATCAGAATGATAACATGTTTTTGGAAGATTGAAAGTCTAAACAAATAGCAAATGCACTTAGGTATGGCACGGCAAAGCCACAAAAATGAGATAATATAGCGACTCAGGTAATGCTTTATTATCTTAATTTTTGTGGTTTTGGCACAGATAATATATCATTACCTCCTGATAATTAAATCTAGAAAAAATTTCAACATAGGTCTCTATGAATTACAGACATAAAACATTCTTATCTTGAGGTAACAGAGTACTATCTTACTTATCAGTTAACAGGTAATGAATTTACTTACCAGGTAACAGCTAATGAACTTATTAATGATAGATGGCAAATGGACATATTTTTATAAAAAAATACTATCAACTCCTAACTTCTGTTGTTGAAGAATATTCTTAGTGACAGAGAATACAAATTACATAACACAATCTATCGATATTGTAACTTTGTAATTTCTTTCGGTCCTTGAAAATATAGTATTAAATTCTAAATTCCGTATTCTGATGAAATTCGAAAATCTCCATACAACAGGATTAAAATAATTTTTTTTAAAATTTGCAGTTGATACGATTAATTATTTTTGTTGGTGTCGATAAACAATTGCTCAATTCTGCGAGAATATGATACTTACATGTGTATTTCATAGAATATTCATCCATGTAACGATCACAGGTAAGTGAAAGTCGAGGCAGGTAATTTTAACGATGAAATATTGTGAAATTGTAATTTTTGATAGATTGACAAGACAAAGAGAACATACAGAATAATACGCAAATAAATACAAAATTTGTTACAAATGGCAAATGGATAACTCTAAACAAACGGGGAGAAAAAAGAAAAAGAAAAGAAATTATGAAACAATTTCAAAATTCTCTGAGATCATAATTACATACTTTTTCCAGAATAGATAATTTGATCTAAAAAAAGATTGAATTTGATAAGTTATTGAAATTTATCTATCTACATCTGATTGAATGCAACAGAAATCAGATAAAACGGTTACAAAAATAAAATAATACAGTTACATGGATCAGATAATACAGTTACATGGATCAGATAATAAAGTTTGTCCACAAATATTACGTTTGATTGGTTGATATTAGAAAACAGATAATACATTTACTAGAACGCCAAAGCCACAAAAATGAAGATAAACTGTTAACAGATAATGCTATGTTATCTTAAGATAAAAACATCATACCACATAATTTCATAGAGACCTATGTATAAAATATTTAAAAGTACTTATCAGGTTGTAATGAGGAAACCTGATAATATATGTCTGATAATGTGCGGCAAAACCACATAAGATAGCATTACCTAAGATAATGCTTTATTATCTCATTTTTGTGGCTTCGGCGTGCCATACTTGGGGTTTTAGAAACCATTGAACTTGGAAAACATAATTTATAGACATATCTTTAAAATTTCTCTGAATTAATGGATGGGTATATGTAATGTACTGATTTTCATAATCTATTGGGTATCCCGTATGAAAATGGCAATTGTGTGGAATCATTGTTAAGCTGATACCACTAACACGCCAGAAACATATCAAAACAAGTATCTGCCTCTATACAAGCTGTCATTTTTTAGTCGCCTGCACCAAGTGCAGGATCGACACAAAGGGATCATAATCCGTCGTCTTGCGTCCGTCTGTCTGTCCGTCCGTCCGTCTGCCTGTCTGTCCGTCTGTATGGCTCAAAAATTTTTAAGCATTATTCGCATCTCCTCCTTAATCAATTGTCACGTTTCAACCAAACTTGCAGGAATGCTTTAGTATATGTTAAAGATGTGCACCATGCATTTTGTATTTCTTTAATTTTGTTTTTCCAGATTTTATGGTGGGTTTTGTGAGTTTGTCATTTTACAGACAGTATAACTCAAAATGCTGTAAAAGGGGTATTTATAGTCATTTAAAGGAGAATTTTACTTTAAGATTGCCGTTCACTGGGGAGCATCGTTTATTTTAACATTGGACCATTTGGAAAAACTGTCCATATCTTCTCCCCTGACACCTCTGTGCCAACTGTAACCACACTTGGCCACACCACTATAGTTGTTTTATAAAAGACGACTGCCTAACGTGAATATATTTTTGAAATTGGACTCATCTTTTTAGGGATCACAGACATATTGTTTTTGTTTATAGGGTTTGCCATTGATGTGTCGTCTGTTCACATGGCAAGTAAAAATGAGCAAATTGCAGCTAGACTCGGTTTTTCTCAGCAAAACCATAGGGAACAAAGGTTTTATGGACTTGATCTGCAATGCCTTGGTTTGGAGAAGAAAACTATTTCTCTCACAAGTTTACTCTTCAGACTCATTGGATGCGGAGATTTGTATGTATTTCTAACAGCAGACTCACAATTGCTGTGGGAAAGTATAGTTTAGTTCAGCAAACCTAGTGTCCCAACATCAAAACTGGTTTTTGCCAAGGAAAAGTGAATTTCTCAGAATAACCCATTTTGCTTATTCGATGCCGAGTTGTGTATGTATTTCTGTGAGAAAAATGTTGAACGGTCGAGTTTAGTCCTAGAAATCCTGATTTTTGTCTTCCAGGAAATCTACTTCCCCGACAACATATCTGATCTAATTACAAGTAAACCACAGTGGATTGCATACATTGTCAAACTTCGCTATAAAATTGCTGCAACCCTTTTTCTTCATATGACCCTTTTTGACTTGCATTTTGGAAAATGAAGTGGTTAGTGCCATTTCCCTTTCATTATAGCAATGAAAGGATATGTAATAAATGCACAGTTCCAAGAAAAATTCAGTATAAATACATGGTGACTTCAAGATAAAGTATAACATTGTTCCCTTGCTATGTTTGAACCTGTATTTCAGAGATCCTGTGCATTTACTCCGTATCCTATTATTTTAGTTACAGATTGGAGAATCTCTCCCCTGCGGTATGGAATCCGTGATAACGATTCCCCGTGCCAGGATGTTAGCTCTCAATATTTCAGTTATTGTGCTTCATACTTTCAAATTGTGGCATTGTACATTTGGTGACTTCGAACTTTTTTCTCTCTCGCCATCTGCAATGATTTTAATATGCCATATTTTTATGCCCCGCCCACGAATGTGGAAGGGGCATATAGTGTTACCCTTGTCCGTCCGTACGTCTGTACGTCCGGTTAAGTTTTGCGTTAAGGTACATTTCTCGGAAACTGTAAGGTATAGAACAATTATAGTAGGCCAGTAGGTAGATCTTTGATAGTACTTCATAGTTCACCAGGCAGTTTGACTCTTTGACCTACATTTCATGGTTGAGTGACTCTGGTTAAGTTTTACGTATATGTCCATTTCTCAACAACTACACATTATAAGACAATGATGTTTCATAAAATTAATTGCCTTGATGAGTACTACCCAAATCATTGACAATTAGGTGGCTTTGACCTACGCTTCAGTGACTTTGGTTAATTTTTGCAATAAGGTCCATTTCTCATTAACTACACATTAAAAGACAATGATGTTACATAAAATTAATTGTCTTGATGAGTAGTACACAAATCATTGACAATTAGGTGGCTTTAACCTACATTTTACTCTTTAGTGACTTTGGTTAAGTTTTGCGTTAAGGTCCATTTCTCAACAACTACACATTATAAGAAAATGATGTTTCATCAAATTAAGTTGTCGAAATGCGCATATGCAGAATTTAAATTCACAGTAACTTCGGTATTTAGTCATTTGTTACCACTGGGTCGATGCCACTGCTGGTGGACTGTTAGTCCCCGAGGGTATTCACCATCCCAGTACTCAGTACTTCGGTGCTGACCCGAAAGCCGATTCTATTTGGAACCTTACAATATCTAATTTTTTGTAAATTTTGTTGAAAACTAAGGAGTATCTCCCTCATGCAAAGCTCTGTCCTTAGCTGATTTTGGCTTTACATTTAGATCATACTCTATCAGTTTGTAAACATCTTTGAGTTTACGATCTTCCAAACGTTTAGATTTTATCTGCACTGAAGAGACATAAGTTGTCGAAATGCGCATATGCAGAATTTAAATTCACAGTAACTTCGGTATTTAGTCATTAATTGTCTTTATGAGTACTAAACAAATCATTGACAATTAGGTAGCTTTGACCTATATTTTACGTTTCAGTGACTTTGGTTAAGTTTTGCGTTAAGATCCATTTCTCATTATATAAGGTAATGATGTTTCATCAAATTATTTGCCTTGATGAGTACTACCCAAGCCATTCACAATTAAGTGGTTTTGACCTACATTTTATGCTTCAGTGACTTTGGTTAACTTTTGCATTTAAGTCTGTTTCTCAATGACTATGTATTGTAGCATCATGATATTTCACTGTAACATTCATCTATAGGAGAACTATCCGTTTCACCAAGCATTGGGTGTCCATGACTTACGTGTTATGCTTGAATGACTTTGTTAAATTTTTGGGTTAAGGTCCACTTCTAAGCAACTACACACAATATTCAATCACAATTCACTGACAGATGATTTATTTGATGCCCAATTGACTTTGATGATTTTTTATCTTTTTCAATAAATTTATTGGCGGGGCATCCGTGTCTTACAGACACAATCTCTAGTTTTAAATAGACTGAGTGCACTATAATTGGTTATATGTTGTGATTGTCTTCTTGTATAGTGTTTTTGTAGGACAACGATGGAAAGTGATTTTAAGATAAATTTGCCAGTTGTTGGCGATCCGGCATCCATAAATGCGTTGTTCGACATTAAGCAATGATTCCCCCACAAGGCAATGGTAGGGCCGTCATGATGTCAGTATGAGTTATGAACAAAGCCAGTTTTTGTAGGCTTCATGGTTATTTCAAGATGAAGAACGCGAATGAAAGCTTTCCATTGCACTTTTTACCATATATTTGTAGAGAGTTTGCCTTATGTGCAATTACATAATATCCTTTCTTTGTTTATAGTAACACAAAGGAATGGAACAACGCTTTTATTATTTTATCGTCAACCTGGACTCATCATCTCTTCAAATTTAATTACCGATATGTTTTCCCCTTTTAAAGGGGGGACATGTTTGTTTCATCACAAACTTTGTGGACACCTCTTACATTAAGAATGCATCAAAACAAACCAGGACCGAAGTTTTAATTTTTTCCAACCCATATCGAGGAAATGGGACCAACAATTCGTTCGATTTGGTGTTTGTACATTTTGGACTGTAAATTTGGATCAATTTGTCATTGAATTGGATAATTTAACATACTTGACGGTATTATCTTGATTTATTATGTCCGAACAGATTTGAGATAGAAATTTTGAGCAACAAAAGACAAAAGGGGGAAAATGGACAAGCTGTTATGTTTTGAAGAGATAATGATGCATTTCTTTTCCGTTTGTTTCTTTAAACATGTTCCAATAAAAGAATAAAATTAATCTGAACCATTTCAAGATGCCAAAAGGACCCACCGGCTTCAGGAAATAGGAGCACAGAGTTTAAATTTGTTTTTTTAGCTCATTTGACCTGTCAGCCCATATGTCGGTGTTCGTTTTCCGTCCGTCTTTCAATTTTTAAAAAGTCTCCCCCCTGAAACCATTTAGATAATTTTAAGCAAGCATAGTCTGAGGAATTACCCGGGTATTTTGTTTTAAAAATGCGTCCAAGGACCAAATACTATATGGCCGTACATACATTTAAATATGGGTACTTTTCGATTTTTAATCGGGGGGGGGGTCAAAAACTTTTACATATTTAAAAACTATGCTGGGGATAAAACGATCAGCATTATCAAATATACCTACCATGCAATGTTGAAGAAAATAAGATAACTCATTTTGGAGTTATCACCCTATTCTCTGGAATGTTTCACAAATTTAATTTATATTCTTTTCTAAAGCATCTATAACTAATAGGGGTCAAGTTCAAATTTCAAAAATGCATATCAAGTTCCGCGTACCTAGAAATTCTAAGTAAGCCTAAATAACCATATCAATGATCTTTTCTGATCCATTTGAAAATAAACTTTGTCAGAATAGTCCTTGAATGGTCCCCTTTATATAGTATATCTGACAGGTCCGTGTCTCATTCAAACAAGGAACATTGTTCAACATTGAACCCCATGGAAAACATATGAGAAGGTATCCTTTGAAACTACATGTCCAGTTAGAACCAAACTTGTTAAAAACTGTCCTTTTGAAAAATAAATCCGAAAAGTCCACATAAATCCAAAATGGCTTCCAGCGGGAAACATAAATATTGGCGACTTTGGAAAAGCATTCTATGATCTCTTATAAAGTCAAGAAGCCAATCTGTTATTACTGTAATTGAATGTTATTTGGGAGAAGACTTTTATAAGTTGCAATAAATAACAAAAAACCGAAGTTACAGTAAATTTAGTTTCTGAATAACTTGTGTCTGATTCCCTTTGCAATTTGTGAGCAAAATAAATATGTTTAAATCAAAGACAATCGGAACCAACTCTGTTACATTAGCCTTTGGATGGTAACCTTTAAAATGTATCCGACATGTCAACACCTAATTCCACATGTCAACCAGCGGGGAACTTAAATATTTCACATTGAACCCTTCACGGACAGTGTACATGTATTAATTTAACTGGAAGCAAAAATATTTATGGGATGCTGACAAAGTTATGTCTCTTTGGGTGCCGACCTATTATACACAGGCGTCCGATGAGTTTGGATTATTCCTTCGTTCGTATGAAGTAAGGTTAGTTGAAAGCGGGCTAAAATAGTACCCAAACACATTATTTCAATTTCGATTTTATAAATAAAATCATACTGTAAATTTGTTCTCTGCACATGGCTATGCATTTTAACAACTTGTACATGGTGTTCTACCAAATTTAACGATTGTCATTATCTAATACACCAATACATGTATGAACTCGAAACTAAAAATACCAATGACACTATAACCAACATAACACCAGGGCTAGCACATCTATAATACTTTTCACGTTTGGTTTCAAAACTTTAAGAAACTTCTGCAACAGTTAAATTCCTGTTTCTTGACAGTACTTTCCCCAATATTACCTTTGGAATCAATTGGCGCCCCGCGTTTATCGTAAATTTCTCATTCAAAGATCTTCTCTGAAACCACAGGGCCGATTGGAACAAAACTTTGTCACAACAGAATGTTAATCGACAGCTCACTTCGTCCTTCGTGAATGGTTGGCAGGCACAGAATGGCATCATTCATGGTCTCAATAGTTTTGTAATTTGTGAACCTGTTCTATGTATTAATAAAGGCAAAATTGTCATTCTCAGTTGCATAAAACAACGGACTAAACGCAAAAATATCGAACATTAAGCAAAAATTTTCGGACAAAAAGCGTTGGACTAAATGCAAAAGTTTCGGACAAAAAGCAAAATCGGACAAAAGCATATTTCGGACAAAAAGCACTGTATCACACATTTATCAATAAGCAAGGGTGAACAGCGCTCCGGTTTAATTCTTTTCGTCAATTAAAATCTAGTTAAAAGTTGTCATATGTAATAGTTATCACACGAGGACGCAGTGTGTCTGGATAGGATGTAGGAAACCTTTTTTTTCTGTTGGATAACGCGGCATCCGAATTCCACAAAAATATTGTCAATCAAAATTTTAACATTTTGATGACGTCAGTCTCAGTGTACTTCTTATTTGAATCAGTGTGGTTCTTTACCAAAATATGTTTTGTCTTTCCCTACTGCTAAAAAGGTGCAATTACTGTTTTCAGTTTTTTGTATAGCAGGACTGTATAAAGAGTATAAAAATCAAAAGTGTGAATGCTATGGCAATGGGTAATACTGGTTTAGGATAGCTCTTCAAGGAGACTTTTTGAATTTTTAAGAATTTGATTCACGCCGCTTGTACAGAAAGCTTTGTCACAGTAATTTTTTCAGGCCATCTTTGACTGCGGTCTACCAAGTAGTGAGGAGGAGGGTACCCTATATATTTAAGTGATTTCCTTATTTTCATGATCGTCTCCGATGTCAAAGTATGCTAAAATTGAAGTGTGATTTTTAACAATCTCGTCCCTCGGTATTGTAGTAGGGGTTGTTTTTCACCTGCACTACAAACTAGTACAGGTGAAAAACAACGACAGTTCCTTGAACAAAAAATCATCCATTCTCTTGGAACTGTTCGACCCTTTGGCATGAATGTTAAGAAGCAGTCTATTTTATAGAATTATTTATGTATTGAAGTTTAATATTTGCATAGTACAGATAACTAATGTTTTATCTCTCGTTTTTAGCTCACCTGACCCAAAGGGTCAGTGTGAGCTATTGCCATCACTTGGCGTCCGTCGTCCGTCGTCCGTCCGTCGTCCGTCGTCCGTCCGTTAAACTTTTCACATATTCATCTTCTCCTCTGAAACCACTGAAGCAAATTCTACCAAACTTTACTGGAATGATGTATGGAAGGTCCTTTACAAAGATTGCTCATTTCGTGCCGATCCGATAAAAAACATGGCCGCCAGCGCGGAACTTAGGTTTAACATTGGACCCTATGGGAAAATTCACATTTTCTTCTTCTGCTCTGAAACCACTGAAGCAAATGCAACCAAACTTTACAGGAATGATGTACTGAAGGTCCTTAACAAAGATTGCTCATTTCGTTCCGATCCGATAAAAAACATGGCCGCCAGCACGGAAGATAGTTTAACATTGGCCCTATGGGAAATTCACATTTTCATCTTCTCCTCTGAAACCACTGAAGCAAATTCAACCAAACTTTACAGGAATGATGTATGGAAGGTCCTTTACAAAGATTGCTCATTTCGTTTCGATCCGATAAAAAACATGGCCCCCATCTCAGAACTTAGGTTTAACATTGGACCCAATGGGAAAATTCACATTTTCTTCTTCTGTTCTGAAACCGCTGAAGCAAATTCAACCAAACTTTACTGGAATGATGAATTGAAGGTCCTTAACAAAGATTGCTCATTTCGTTAAAAACATGGCCACCAGCACAGAACATAGTTTATTTTGGCCCTATGGGAAATTCACATAAAAAACATTGCCACCATGCAGAACATCGAAAACCCTGCTTCAGCATTTTGTCAGGTGAGCGATACAGGCTCAGTGTCTGAGCCTCTAGTTGATTATATTCAAGATTTGGCACGATTTTTACAGGTAATTTCTGTGACATGCCATCAGGTCTGCCTTCTCTCGTCATATCCATCTTTTTCTCCGTATTTAGCCCGGTAGTCCCCTAGTCGAAGGCCATATAGGCCAAAACTTTGGGCAGTCTTCCCTCCCTCTCTTTCTATTTTTGTCATTTTTATGTGTTTTTTAATTTGTACATTTTGTGTTTTTTATCTTTTAATCGTGGCCAACTATACCATTTTATTTTGTTTCATAGTTAATTTGTGGCCATCGCAGAACATATTTATATTTCTATATTTATAGCTTGGATTTGCAGGTGAACTGTAGATGCCCTTCTCCTTCACAAGGCAGTTGAGATAGTGTTTCTTACACATGAACAGGTTGTTGTTAGAAGCTTAACCTAATTTTCACAAATGCTGGTCAGACTGGAATCCACGACGGGAACTTCAAATATACTGGGATTGCAAGACTTCATTGTTGTTTTCATGCGCCGTATGCGATTCACAATTAATGACAAACGGACATGATCCAGTCGGACAATGTATCAACGTCCTCTTTTTCTTTGTACACTTCATATTATAGTCCACGACTGCATCCATAAAAATCTTGAAGTTGTATCTCCAGTTGATGTTCTGGGGTTCACGGATTTGGTACCTTTTGAGAGGATATCTCGTAGTTTGAGGTTGTCTACCATATCAAGGTCACCAGTTATAACGTGTCCAGCCGGACTATAATTTCATGAATGTAGAAGAGAAGCAAGCGCAATCGGTTGGTTTGGCTTTAAAGTCATAAATTCGGAAACCACGGAATACCCGTTTGTAATGGACAATGGAATGTCACTTAGACATTTTTATTTACATATCAATTTCCTAGATTAACATTTTCATTATTCCCCCGCTTAACGAAAGCGTGGGGATTATGTAATGCAGTCCCTCCGTATGTACGTACGTACGTACGTATGTGTGTAGTTCTCCCCGATAGCTCTGGAACTATGAGGTGTAGAAATTTGAAACTTGGCACCATACTAGAGTATGATCTGCACTAGCGCGCTAGGGGTTCGGAGTTTCTGTCAAACGCCCTAGGGGCAAATTATGGGCGAAAAAGAATTTTCGCGATATCCAATAATAGGAGAAATCTCCAAGGCTATTTGGGCTAGAAAGTTGAAACCCGTGAATCAACTCACATATTATGTGGCAACTTCACAGAGGGCGTCGGAATTTTCGTATGACCCCTCAGGGCATGGCCTCTAGGGGGTCCAAAAAACGAAAAAAAAAAACGATTCAGCTAGAACTCCTCTTACACCTTAAGTTGCAGAAACCTGGTTTTAAGGGTATAAGTAACACTATAAAAGTTGTCTGTGCCGAAGGTTTCGGAATTTTGAAATTTGCCCTAAGGGCGGAATAATGAGCGAAATTATATTTCGAGTTATCCAGTAATATGTGAAATCTTCTGAAGTATTTATGTTTGGAAGCTGACATTTTCTATATGAGTTCCATTATGTCTACCTAATTTGCTAATGATAGCGGACATTTGGTATGACCCCTGGGGGCATGCCCTTAAGGGACTAAAAAACTTAAAACAATAAGTACTCAGCATATGATTGGAACTTTATGTATCATTTTCATTTTGTGGTTTACATTTTCATGGGGAATTACTTGAATTGCTTTTGGAATCCAAAATAAGAATTAATAATTTTGGCTTCGGTGCAAAATTTGTAAATTTCCTGAAAATGTAAAAGAACAATAATTTTTGAAATTCTAACATGAAATCATATAATTAAGCAACTCTTTAATGTCATCAGCTAGTATGAACACTTAAATTTCAAAAATATGATTCTTATATTGGTAAATTTCCTGAAACTCTCAAAGACCCATTACTTTTTGGAATTTTACCTAGCAACCATATCTTCTTTGGTGCCTTATTTTCTGAAAGTCTAAAAGACCTGTTATTTTTTGGAATTCTACCTAGCAACCATATATTTTTCCATTCCTAACAGTAATGATGATCATTTTCAAAAGTCAAATTGCAAAAAAAAACGTTGATTCTAATTTTGGTAAATTTCCTGAAACTATATAGTAGTTATAAAAAGAAAACAGATGGAAATAGAGAAAACAGTCTTATTGAGGAAATTAGAAATTTGGAAGAACAAAACATAAATTCCCTGGAACTTTTACAAAATATTGAAATTAAAAAGAAAGAATTAGAAACCATACGGTCCAACAAATTGAAAGGTAATGTTTTAAGATCAAAGGCCAAATGGATTACAGAGGGGGAAAACCTAGTAAGTACTTTTGTAACTTAGAATGTAGAAACTTTACAAATAAAATTATACCAAAAATCGAAAAAGATAGCGGTGAAATTATATGTAAACAAGAAGATGTATTAGAAGAGGTCAAGCTTTTCTATGAGGGTCTTTATTCAAAAAATAAATTATCTGAAGAAAGAATTGATTTAGATGATGAATTAAAAGATATTGAAATTAAAAAATTATCTGTAACTGATTCGGAAAGGTTAGAAGGCAAAATTACATACTCTGAGGCAACAGAAACTTTAAGAAAAATGCAAAATGAAAAAAGTCCTGGATCATCAGGATTTACTACTGGGTTTTACAAATTGTTTTGGATAAACCTAGGTCATTTTGTAGTAAGGTCAATAAATTATGGATTTGAAAACGGACAGCTATCTATTACACAAAAGCAAGGTATAATAACTTGTTTACCCAAGGGAGATAAACCTCGACAATTTCTAAAAAATTGGAGGCCAATAACATTATTAAATACTGTGTACAAAATTGCATCTGGTTCTATTGCAAATCGCTTGAAAAGTGTTTTACATGAATAAATTGATGAAGATCAAACTGGATTTATAATTGGTAGGTTTATAGGGGAAAACACTAGATTGCTATATGATTTGATGCATGTTGCTGAAGAAAATAATATACCAGGCCTCCTCCTTTTTATTGATTTCGAAAAAGCTTTTGATTCGGTGTCTTGGGATTTCATACAAAGGGTATTACAGTATTTTAACTTTGGTCCATCTATACAAAAGTGGGTACAAGTATTTTATAATAATATAATTTCTGCAGTGAATCAAGGTGGAAACTTATCCAATTTCTTCAAGCTTGAAAGGGGATGCCGTCAAGGTGACCCTCTTTCTCCTTACTTGTTTGTTTTATGTGCAGAAATTCTTGCAATTAAATTAAGAAATAATAACAAAATTAAAGGTCTGACAATAATGAATATTGAAAATAAGTTGTCTCAGTTTGCAGATGACACAGCTATAATATTAGATGGCTCTCAAGTTTCTTTGCAGGAAACAATGACAGAACTCTCGCACTTTGCTAAGATATCAGGGCCAAAAATAAATTTTTCAAAAACTGAAGTAGTTTGGATAGGGAGTATGAAATACAGTCAAAAAATATTGTGCAATAACTGGGACTTAATCTGGGGGGAAAATAAGTTTTCATATCTTGGAATTGAGTTTGATACTGATTTAACAAAGATGTTTAAAGTAAATTATGAAAAAAAAGTTGTTGAAATTAAATCTCTTCTTAAGCAGTGGAGCAAAAGAAATTTAACTCCTATTGGAAGGATAACAGTTGTTAAGACATTACTTTTACAAAATTGATACATTTGTTCTCATCTCTACCTAATCCAGAAGATAAATATATAAAGCAAATCAATGAGCTTTTCTTTTCTTTTATATGGCAAAACCTATTGGAAATGTAAAGAGAGAAACAGTAATAAAAGATTATGTGGAAGGGGGGCTCAAAATGATTAATTTACAAGCATTTATACGTTCACTGAAGGCTGTGTGGGTTCGCAGATTGCTCAGCAGCAAAAAGTTATCAAAAATGCTAAAGGCAATAGGTATTGATTTTAGTTTAATGATAAAAACTGGAAGTATTCAGATAGAAAATATGGCAAAGAGTGTAAAAATCTTTTCTGGAGGGACGTTCTATTTGCATGGAATGAAGTTCTATTAAAGAATAAAGAGTTATCATGGGAATCTTTTTTGAAATCTCCTCTTTGGTATAGTGAAAAAATTAAAATTGATAAGAAAAGTGTCTTTTATAAAGACTGGTTCCAAAAGGGTATATTTATAGTGAATGACTTATTTTCTGAGAACGGGGAGATGCTAAAATTTGAAGATTTTACTTAAAGATATAACCTTAAAACTAATTTACTAAAATTTAATGGAATAATTTCCTGTGTGAATAAACTTTCAAAAGATTTTATACATGATAGTGAATTGTTCAGGGTAAGTTACCCCTTCATTCCAAAAAACATACAAGTTTTTTTGAAAAGCAAAAAAGGTGTAAAAGATATATATAGTATATTAAACTCAGATAATTCTGATCCAACTAGTAAAAGTAAAGTAATGAACATGTTCGAACTTACGGATTTCGATATGGAAAAAATTTATAAACTCCCTTTCAGTGTTACTAAAAATTCTAGATTGCAGTGGTTTCAGTTTAAAATCAATCATTGGATCTTAACAACAAACACTTTTTTAGCAAAAATTAAAATAGTTGCAAATCCTCTTTGTAGTTTTTGTGCCAAAAGCCCAGAAACTATAATACACTTACTATGGGAATGTGAAAAAGTGCAAACCCTACTGGTTGACATAGATCACTGGATGATGAACAGTGCAAATATATCTTTAAATTTCAATAAGAAATCATTCTTATTTGGATTATTCCAACAAAACTATTGTAAAATTCAAAATTTATTAATCTTAACAATAAAATATTATATATATTCAAGTAGATGTTTAAATAAATCCATCACTATAGAAGGAATTAAAAATTATCTTAGAAATATATATCAAACTGAGAAAGTAATTGCAATGAATCAAAACAAGTTTGAACTATTCCAAACATTATGGGAAAAATGGCATAATCTCCTGACATAAATTTAATTGAATATTTATATTTTTAAAATATTACATTTGAGGATTAGCTTAATAATTTCTCTAGTGCTGTTAATATAATACCAAGTATAAATCTCAGCTATCTTGACTGACCAGACCCATTTACTTTTCCAAAATACATTTCTTTTATTTATTTATTCAGTTACTTATTTTTTTTCAATTCTTATTCATTTATTTTTTTTTTAGAATTGTTTTTAAATTTCATTCTTTTTGGGGGTGTTTTTTTTTCTCTTTAAAATGATAAAAACCATGTTGATGTTGACATACCACATTGTTTTCTGTGCATGCCTCCCTTGGGCACCAGTGGGGACACAGTAGGCCAACTATTTATTTTTGTAATTAGTTTTCAAGAAATGTGTCATGTTACATTTCTGATCTTTCGAGCTGCTGGGTCCCTACTGGTGGCAGGGGACACATGCACAAAATTGTACAAAATTGTTTGATATTTAATAATACTTGTATTGTATAGTAATGCTTTATCATATGAATTGACATGGCATATAAAAATAAAATAAATATAAAAAAAATTTCCTGAAACTTTCAAAGACCTGTTTTTCATGGAATTCTACCTAGCAACCATATCTTTTGCAATTCTTAACAGTAATGATAATAATTTTCAATAGTCAGATTGCAAAAAACTTTGATTCTTATTTTTGGTAAATTTCCTGAAAGTCTTAAAGACCTGTTATATTTTGGAATTCTCCCTAGCAACCATACCTTTTTCAATTCCTTACATTAAGAATCATTGTTTTCGATAGAAAGACTGCAAAAATCTTTGATTCTTATTTTGGTAAATTGCCTGAAAGTCTTAAAGATTTCTTAATTTTTGGAATTCTACCTAGCAACCATTTCTTTTTCTTTTTCCTAACAGTAATGATGATCATTTTCAATAGTCAGATTGCAAAGAACTTTAATTTTAAATTAAATTTTTATTGATGATTTCTACGTATACATTTTCAAAACCAAACTTTAGTGTTGGTCGATAAAAAGGTGAGCGGGGGGATTGTAATCTCTGATTGACCTTTTTTCATTTTACATGACATCGTGGTTGAAATACATTTCAGCGATTACATTTTCACAACTACGTTTTAAAATTGGGAAAGATTTGGTAAGTTTTCCGAAACTCTCAAAGACCGCTCATTTCTTGGAATTGTAGTACATCTTAATATATATGCCAAATTACAAAAAGACATTGCAGTGAGAAAACAAGACAGCAGGTTCCAAGGAACATATGCGATTTCTGTTCAGTAACGTAATTGCTGGCAAAGTTTTGTTTCTTTGGTGCAGACTCGTCTGCACCCGTCATGCAACATAGCCGCAAACAGGGATTTTATTTTAACATTGGACACATACAAACCAGATCTTGTAGGGAATCAAGCGGATTGAAAGTAAGCCTGGCATCAATGATATTTATCGGGTACAAACTTTTGGTGCAGATCTATTCCAACATGTCCGGCGGATGATGAAGTCAGTTTATTCTATTATTCGTAACAGATCAGATTAATACACGGACTAGTTAAGAAAAAACAAACAAACAAAAAACAATAGCTAAACCTCTTTATTTATTTACAGACAAAAATGTAAATTCCATTTCTACAAATGAACAACTTATATCATCAATTAATACCCAATCTATGGATTACCTTTATCTTTTATACCACTGAAACAGCATCATCAGCGTCAAATAAAGATGATTTGGGAAGATGAACGAGATATTTGCAAATGCAAAATTCATTACTGTGATAACGCACACCGAATATGACTTTTCACCACACCGTGTAATTGTTGGAATGCATAGAATAGCTTCCTGCATGGTCTCTATGGTTTTGTAAAATTGCTTTATGTATTGAACCGACAAAAAGGCAAAATTGTCATTCTCAGTTGCATAAAACAACATACTAAACGCAAAAATATAGGACAAAAAGCAAAATTGTCGGGCAAAGGCAAATCGGACAAAAAGCGACGGATTAAATACATATTTTCGGACATTAAGCAAAATTTTCGGACAAAAAGCGTCAGACTAAACGCAAAAAAAAATCGGACGAAAAGTAAAATTTTCGGACAGAAAGCAAAATCGAACAAAAAGAAAAATCGGACAAAATAGCGACGGACAAAAAGCAAATCGGACAAAAAGCAAATTTCGGACAAAAAGCACTGTGTCACTGTATTAATAACTTGGAAGCTATATTTTTATCCCGTTTTCACAACGTTCCATTAAATTTTAAGAACGTGCTAAGATCTTGATTTTCTTCGTCCCAGTGTGACGGGGGTTTTAAGGACGTTGTAAGAACGTGGTATAGACAGCATAAAATGTTATCCCGTCTGCGCTAAGTCCATGAAGTTTTTGACTCGTTCCTTCAAGGTACTTACTACACCGATGCCGTTCTCCATACGTTATTAGAATTTCTTTACCATCACGTTCTCACTACTTTTGTTTTGAACATACTCAAAATTATTCCACGTCCTTCACGTCCTTGAAGTTCGCACTACGACCACACAAGATTCCATCACGTCTTTTCTACGTTCAGCAAGTTCTTTCTACGTTCATCTGATTTTTTAGGATTTCGAGAGAACGTAGTAAGAACTCTATCCAGTGTGACTGGGGCATTACGCCCTTGAAGTTCGTACTACGTCCAGTAAAGTTTGCACTACGACCATACAAGATTCTATCAAGCTTTTACGTTCATCTGATTTTTCACGACTTTGTGAGAACGTAGTAAGAACTTGATCCAATGTGACGGGGCATAAATAAATAAACATGAGTGGAAAGTCCAGTTTAATGGCTGGATGTCAGTATTATTTTTATGACATAAACTTTTATATTTCTTTTTGACGGTTTTTAAGTCAGTAAAAATATGATTCAAAGTAATTTATTGAACTAAAGTGCTTCAAATGCACACATCTTGACAAACCCTAGTCTTACGAAGTACTGTATTACCTGAATTATCGATCTGTTCTTACTTAAAATATCGATCTGTTCAAATATATGTGCGAACAACTATTAGTCAGGTACCATTAGTAGCCGAGTGACTTTATAAGTTCAATCCTAGATAAGATCGAGATAATCTTTCTACATGAAACTTGTCTTAAACTTTATCTAATATTTAGAAAACACAACAGAAAGTCAAAGTTAAGCATACGTTATATGAATGAATATGCATAAAAAATAAATGTGGTAAACGTAAATAATTCCAGCGTAAATAATTTGAGGTAAGTAATTAGTGAAAGTGAAAGCATACGTTATATGAATGAATAGGCATAAAAATAAATGTGGTAAACGTAAATAATTCCAGCGTAAATAATTTGAGGGAAGTAATTAGTGAAAGTGAGAGAACCAAAGGAAAGACTAAAAAGAGGTGGAAAAATCCAACGCATTTAAAAGAATTAAAGTGTCTTAAATTACCAAAAAAAAAATGATAATAGCAGGTCCAAAAGAATGCTTAGCAATAGGTAACCCCGGATTAAAAATTTTACAGAGCTAAGATGGAAAGAAATCCCTTCAATGTAAAGGCCCTGTCACACTTAAACGTTCTAGATAGCCAACGTGTACCGACGTTCGCGAATTTTTGTAAGAACGTTGGCACACGCCGAAGAAATTGAAGAAATGTTCTTGTTGGATGCATTCGTGACGTCAGTCTAACGACCTACAACGCACGGAAAACTTATCCATAACTTGTCTGCAACGCTCATCAAACGTGTAACAGCGTATTAAGACGTCTTACTGGCATACTTGACGTATACCGAACGCATCCATGACGGTCTTCCAGCATTCATAGAACGTCTGTAAAGCGTTTTGATGATCTTTCGTCGGATCAGTTAGAAATTTTTCACCCCAATGTCATTTGCAAATGTAGAAATGAATAGAAATGCAACCGAAAAATACGAAAGATTTGCAAGAGGGATAGGTCCCCGAAAATAATAAAAAATTTTTAAAAAGTGTCGGTCTGATGCTGAAATAAAGTAGCTATTTACATTCCTTATGGCCCCGTCATACTATAACGTCATACTATAACGCACAGCACCAACGTGTGCCCAGCGTTTGATAATATTTGGTACACGCTGGTGTGCGTTGTATAAGGTACAGACACGTTCGTAATACGTTACGAACATGTCGACACACGTTCAAAATTTTCCGACGCACCAAACGTTCAACAACGCACGTCAACGTGTACGAAAATATTCTCACCCGTCTGTACACGTTGGCGCTGTGCGTTATAGCGTGACAGGGCCGTAAGAAATTTAGCATTAATTTAAATAAAGTGTAATTTACATTCAGCGACATTTAAAACTTAAATCAACCAAACATTGAGAATTACAAAGTCATGACACACAACGAACCAACAATCAACTGTCTAAAGGGTTTACAAGAGTTCATACCACGGCATTCAATAATGAAAATATGCTGTCCTTGCGCAAGTAATGGCCCCTGAATTCGAAAAATTAGTGTCAGGAACTTGGTTATTGTCTTGAGTCCTATCGATCTTACATTTGCAACAAAATCTTAATATGGAAAACTTGCAAAACAATTTATCTACATTTAAAAACGCAGCAGTCTTCGTAAAATTGCAAATCCTTTAGAAATAACAAAATTTCGAGGTTACTGAAAATCTAGTTTCTGCATCTGGCAAAACAATTTGTTGCAGAAAATGCCATTTACAAAGAATAAGATGGAATACGTTATGAAACAAATAGCTAAATTGTGGTAACAGAAGAAAAAAAATTGATCTTGAAACAGTACAGAAAAACACAAATGTAGTATATTGATAGCGGTGATCAATTAATTGCAATATGTATCAATTTCTTTCAGGTAAAGGTATGGCACTCAAGCTACGCCACTCCCCTGTATCATTCCAGATATGAGGACTATCACGCCTACAAAATGATTGACCCAGAAATGCAATTTTCTAAGACTATGACATCAATATTTGCCGAAATGACCCGAAATCTTGCAGATTCTCGCATCATTCCATTTGACGTCATAAATTACGCTAATAATATTAGAACAGCAACGAAAGCATTTATAGACGTCAACGAGAAATATTTCCCCAGAACATCGATTGGTTGGTATTTCAAGTGTGTGTGTGTGTGTGTTTGTGTGTGTGTGTGTGTGTGTGTATGTGTTGTTTTTTTTCTTTGTTAGCATAACATGAAATTTGTTTTTTTTTATCTAATAACTAAATACCGAAGTTACTGTAAATTTACTTTCTGCATACGCACATTTCGACAACTTATGTCTCTTCAGTGCAGATAAAATTCTAAACGTTTGGAAGACCATAAACTCAAAGATGTTTAAAAACTGATAGAGAACAAGTAACCAATATAATCTAAATGTAAAGTCAAAATCAGCTAAGGACAGAGCTTTGCATGAGGAAGATACTCCTTAGTGTCAACAAAATTTACAAAAATTTAGATATTGTAAGGTTCCAAAAATAATCGGCTTTCGATGAGAAGGTGTGTTGCATACCTAAGCGACCTTCATGTGACCTTGACCTTTGACTTTGACCTCAAGGTCAAATAAGTGAAATTGTAAGGTGTTGGCCTTTACAGGCCATAACTTTTTCATCTTTTGACCTAGACTGAAGATATTTAGCATGTGGGTGTATCATGAGAAGGTGTGTTGCATACCGAAGCGACCTTCATGTGACCTTGACCTTTGACCTGAAGGTCAAATTACCGAAATATTTAGAAGCTAGAACTTTTTCATCTTTTGACATAGACTTAAGATATTTGGCATATTGATGTTTAATTATGAAAAGGTGCGTTACTTACCATAGTGACCTTCATGTGACCTTGATATTTAAGGTCAAATTACTGAAATTTTTAGCTGTTGGCCTGTTTGGGCCAGAAGTTTTCATCTTATGACCTAGACTTAAGATATTTGGCATTTGTGTGTATCATCACGAGAAGATGTGCTGTGTACCATAGTGATCTTCATGTGACCTTGACCTATTAATTCAAGGTCAAATCACTGAAATTATTAGCTGTTGGCCTGTCCGAGCCAAAATTTTATCATCTTTTGATCTTGACTTAAGATATTAAGATTTTTTTCATCTTTTGACCTAAACGTAAGATATTTAGCATGTGGGTGTGTCATCATGAGAAGGTGTGTTAAGTACCATAGTGACCTTCATGTGACCTTGACCTTAGACAATGAGGTACAATTACAGAATGGTTTTGCTACATGGCTAGAACTTTTGCATATTTAGGCCTAGACTGAAGATATTTGGCATGTAGGTGCATCATCATGAGACCATTTGTCACCTTCATATGACCTTGACCTTTAATCTTGAGGTGAAATTTCTGAAATTTGACTCCCTTGGCCAGAACTTTTTTACCTTTAGACCTAGACTTAAGATATTTGGCATGTGGATTTATCATCATGAGAAAATGCGATGCTTTCCATAGTGACCTTCATGTGACCTTGACCTTTGACCATGAGGTTAAATTACATATAACTTTTGTTCCTAAACTGAAGATATTTGGCATTTAGGTGCATCATCATAAGAAGCTGTATCACTATCATAGTGACCTGAATGTGACCTTTACCTTGAGGTTAAATTACTGATATTGGCCTTTGCTGGCCAGAACTTTTTCATCTTTTGACCTAGACTGAAGATATTTGGCATCTTGGTGCATCATCATGAGATTGTTTCGCGTACAATAGTGACCTTCATATGACCTTGACCTTTGATATTTAGGTCAAATTACTGAAACTGTCCTCTCCAGGCCAGACTTTTTTCATCTTTTGACCTAGACTTAAGATATTTGGCATGCGGATGTAATATCATGAGAAGTTGTGTCACATACCATAGTGACCTTCATGTGTCCTTGACCTTTGACGTTCCAGTCAAATGACTCAATTTTTTCTGGCCAGGACTTTTTCATTTTTTGACCTAGAATTAAGAGATTTCTTTCGCTCCTAATGTATTTGGAATATTCTAGCATTATCTTTTGCAGAATATGTTATATGAAGGGGAGACCTATGTTTTAGTTTGCCAAAACAGCCGCTCCTAGTTTGTATCTTATTTATTAACATTTTTGTAAATATCTTATTTATTGACATTTTTGTAAATATTGTTCTACATCTTGCGACGGTTGGACATTTCAATCCTAAAGGCACTCATATATAAGATGTATACAAACTTGTCATTTGTTTCTTTAAATTTTATTATTTGTTTGTTTGTTTGTGTTTGTTTTGTTTATTCTTTTATTGATTTTGTTGTTTTTGCTTTTGTTTTTGTCTTTTTTTGTTTTTTGTTTTTTTTTTTTTGGGGGGGGGNGGGGGGGGGTTTCCTGAACACACGAATGATCAAAATGTCATGGGTGACATGATATCTGTATAAAGAGTGTATATCTACAGACATGTAATGTTTGTCTGACTTTGCAATTTTTCAGGTTCTTATTTATTTTTTTAACTAGTATAAACAAAATATTTTTTTTGAAAATAATCATTATTTTTTGGGGGAGAAAGCCCCGTTCAGAATATTCCTTTTCATCACTTTTGCAGCCAAAATATTTTTTTCACATAAAATCAGCTTCAGAATATTTTTTTCGAAAAAAACCATAGCCCCCCCTTTTTTCAGGTTTAATGGTCGGTCCCTATTTCATTTCTTTGAACGTTACTCATGGCGTAATCTTATCTTTTTCTAGTGCTTTTGGCGTTATCCTTTCGTAAAATATTTAATACAGGAGTTGTCTTTTATTGCAGTGTGGAGTTGGTAAAACAATTCCCCGTGGTAGAGATGTATGCTCTTTAATTTTCTTTGATATGGTGTACTTGTACATGAGATAATATCTCATGTACACACTTTGTTGTATAACTATTATCTAAATTGTTGTAAATTCTAAAACCGAAGGATTAACTCCCTTCAACGTAGATTTTTCCTTAGCTATATTTCATATTACTGATTATTCGGATGTCGTTTGGTTTTATGCATTTTAAACATTTTTTAAAATTATGGATTTCCATTGTTTGGGTTCTAGTGCTGCTGATGAGGAGTTAATTTCCGAAATGGCCATACAGCTCATCAAAATTATTGCAGTTGGAGTTAACATATGTGTTATGGTCTCATGTTCATTTACTCCATATCCTTTCGTAAAATATTTAAAAGTAATCTGTGATATAGAGAATATTACTAAATATGTGAATTCGTGGTAAAAAACGTCTCATTAGCTCTACTGAAGATGATATAAATATGTTTTTGTTGTGTTATTTAGGAAATAATTAATGACGGGCGTAGTATTGTTGTCATTTAACCGTTGACTAGGCCTTTATATTGGAATTTGACCCCAAGTGTTTGCGAGGGGTTAAATTAACAAATATAAAGACCAAGTCCAAGGTTAAATGACAACAGCTTCCATGAATGATTTTGATTCTAGTATGACAAAAAAGAGAATTTTAATTTCTGAAGCGGCCTAAGAGAACGCCGATTTCCGTCTCCATTGTTGTCAACATAAACTTCATAGGTGCAAAAATAACAAGTGGAAATAACAAAATAAAAAATATATATGTTGTGTACAAGTTGTGATTTTGTACAAGTTATGACTTGAACAGAAATATTGTTCAAGCTGTGCTGATATCCACACTAACTTGACATTATCAAAGACAACCATTTTTCTGTGACAGAATTGGGAAAAAGACATTTGTGCTAGAAAATTCAAGTTTTAGGCAAATGTATTTCATAATAATTAAAACCAGCACTAAGTAATAAAATCACAGTAAGCTTGCAAACTCCAGTGTGTTTATTTTACAAAAAAAATCTTTAGCAGCATTTGTGTTAGGCTAAATTGCACTGATGTTTTAGCCCTTCTGATTCAGTTACTTTGTCTAAGTTCTGATTATGTTAAATATACTATGAATTTGTTTAAGAAGTAGAATTAATATGTCAGAATTCTTGATGAAACGAAGATACTCACAATTTTTCTATAACTTGTAAAAAATTTTGTACATGTCCATTGGATTCAGAAACAAGTTATCTAAACTTATATAAATCTGTCTCCCGAATTATTAACAATTGTTGTATTGAAGCGTCGACAGTGGCTATTGTTTAACAATGATATGAATACAAAAGAGGGTACAAAAGAGCTATTTTTATGTGCCATAGTTTACTGTGTCAAGCACCTTATTGTGTCCATCTAATTAGTGTTAAGCTTTTCACATTCACTTTAATTACACTTGTTCATTTCAGTGGTTGACATGCTGTGGTTGTATCATGCTGCGGTAGTCGTAGCCCTTTATAATAACAAGGCATTACTGATGCCAACTTCCAAAAATTGGGAAATAATCCAACTGATAGCGATCTATTTTATAATAAATACGACGGAATTGAGATCTTATCAGCTGTTAATTTTAACATGTGATGACTGATACCAGTACCCTGTATCCTTTTCCAACTTCAACACTTTCAAAATGCCTCGAATGTCATTTCTAGTAATTATTTTATTAATTTAAAGATTGGTCACTTCTGATGGCAAATCCGGGAAATGCTTCATTTTCGTCATTAATATTGGATATAGAATAAAATATATGTTCAAGAAACTTAGAATCTTTGGGGTCACACTACACTATCTGACGTTTTCACACAGATCTGAATCAAAAGCTAAACAATACACATTTACGTATTCGAAAGACATAATTGAGTTGAAAAATGTTCACAACTCTTTCTTCATAAAACAAAACGAACAAAATTGAAAATATAGTTGTTTTACGTTTTTTAAACTCTTATTCCGATACCATTTGCGCATGTGCCAAGTATGATTATGTTGAGTATTTAACTGGAATATTAATAAGGGCCATGTGATAATCTTAGGGTATTCAAAGCCCAGCATTTGTGATTAGGAAAATCTTTTGGCAAATATATCTGTTTTTCATCGTTTTAGGAAGATGGAACTATCTGTATCGTAAACAAAACCAGTTTTGTTGCGAGTGTGTGGGTCAAAGCAATATCAAATAACAGTTTATTGCCAAAAATATTCCAGTCGTTGGAATATGCGTTGATTGAATTCGTATGACAAGCATGTTTTTAGATTAGCATTTAGAGCATTGAAATGTATTGTGACAGATATCATGGCTTAAACATTCTTTTTCTTATCTTTCGAGGATTTAGAGAATTTGCAATATTGGTCTAGAAACGCAACAGTATATAAAGTGGTTTGAGTCTTAAAATGTTTAAAATACATGTAAATGATTTTTGCAAGCACTGATTCTTGAAATACGTGCCCTTGATGCAATATTATCGGTAATTTGTATGAATTTGCTGTGATCTACAGAGACTTATATTCTCAGTATCACCGAACTGGACACCATCACGAAAATATCGGGTCTCTGTGAAGGCGTCACGTGCGGGTTGCTATGCTGACGTCAAATTTTTGTACTATTTGTCGTGTTCATGCGCGTTATACTTTAATGAAGAATGCCTTTAAATTATTGGAATAAACAGTAGATTAATTGTGCTAAAATAAAAATTTCTGCTTATTTCTATTCATTACAGAGTTTTATTTATCATTTTGTGAATTACCGATAGAAGTAATATATGACATTTTGTTTTTGATACGGACTTTATCACGGCGTAATGCATCAAGCTCGCCCTGACGGGCTCACTTAATACTGGCCGTTGTAAAGTCTGATCAAAAACAAAATGTCGTATTGTTTGCATTAACCCTCAATAACGGCTTCCCTCAAATTTCAGTAATTATATTTTTGATCCAAGGAAATGAAACTGATAAGCAATGAAGGGATATGGGGTAAATGCACATGAGACAAAGTCTCGACAAATTCATGGAAAACAAAGCAATATGGGATTTTTGAGTCGTGTTCATTCCGCAAACATCTATTATTATACGACAAAACATCAATACATCAATACCTTGAGAAGGAACCACTAATTAATGAACACTCTTGAGCTAAGGCTGATTTATATTTAATCTATTTGTAGCGCTTCAGTTTAATTTGTCTTCGCAAATTATAATTTAATTAAAGAATTGTCTTCCATGAAAAATTATCAATACACTTCAATTTCATAAACAGTTTGTCATTTATGTAGTATATATTGATTTTACTAGGTTTAGAAATCCAGTATTCCTTCTGACTGGTATCCTAGGCGACCGTTTCCGACTTCAATTACACGAGAGTTTCTGTCTCGAAAGTCCCGTATTGAACAACGCTTTTATTGTTGTTCTTCATCTTGAAGTCAGCATGAGGTCCTCAAAAATGTGCTTTGCTCATACCTCATAGTGAGTTCAAGATGGCCTCTAGCCGGTTTAAGCGGAAGTCATTACTAATTGTCGAGCATCGCTACATTTATGCTATTCATTATCAATGAATGTCGGGTTGTCAACAAATATAAAGTTAACTGGCAAAGTGTTCTTACAATCGCTGTCATCCATTGCCCGATAAAAAGACTAACAGAAGACAATCATAACACTTAAACAACCACAGGACACGCATCGAGTCAAAAGTAAGAAAACTTGATACCTATAATTATCAAATACCTGTAGGAAAGGTGTAATCATACAAGCTTGGAAAACGCTTTTTGAAAAAACGTTGTTCCATTGCTTTTTTAATCATTTGAAGAGACTATGTCCGTGTGCATTTACTCCATATCCTTTCCTTATTATTACACAAGAAAACATTTCATGCTATACATGGCCCTTATTTTTTTCAGAATATTTACAAAAATCTGTTAATGCTTTTTACGAGTCAAGTACAGAATTTATGAGGATATTGAAGTCAGCCAATAGTGACAAGTATGTATATATTCACTTATTTTTACATATTGAAACAGCATAAAAGATGTTTAGGTTATACTGGTTTACACTCCTAGTTCGATAATGTTTGGTTTGAGGGAAAGTACGGACAGCTTATCTTTTAAATCCCGAAATAAATATGAGAAAAACAGCAGATTATATCGATGCCTCACATAACATCTGCAGAAATTGAAATATAGTAATTTTGGTATTTTCATATTTAAACTAAAAGAACAATTTTCTGAGAGACACATAAATGAAAGGGCTTGTACATTGTATCTTTAAATGCACAAAAGTAGTAAAAATGTTCGAATTTTATCATCTTGTTATTGCAGTCCCTTGCTGATTCGAAGCCTTAATGATAGATTAATTTTACTGGAAAGAAGTTTTTTGCTTGACGAAGGGCTCCCGGGTCAATGGGGTTTTTATAAGTAAGTATATTACAATATAATATTTCTATATGAAAAAAAGAAAACGTTTTGGTGTCGACTGTATTTTTGTGTACTGCATCACTTAATAACATTTCTCCAAGTATACATTAACGGAGTTTGAATTGATGGCTGTACATAGGCAAACAAATACCGAAACACAGATAGAAAACGGAAAATTATGAAAGTGTTTAATATTAAAAAAAAGAAACATACAAAAAATAAACAAACAAGCATTTCATATGTAATACAAAAGTAGATAATATGACAAAAAGAAAAAAAAATAATAAGATTTTTCTCTAAACTGTGTAAATTCAATTGTTTATAGAACTCCGTGTGCCATGACTTCACATCATAATTCTGACAACTTTTTTTATAATTTAATGTCCTTTCTTGAATATAAAACATGTTAACATATTTCCAGTGCGCAAAGTATAACTTTTCAATAGATTAAATAAACCAGATCTTTGAATATTTTAGTTTTGGACTCAGTTTAGTCGTTCTTTGGCTCATATTACCGATCAGTGTTATAAATTCATTAAAGTAGGTATAAAATGAAAATTCACTATATTCTCTTTACAAGAAGTACAAAATTATAGTCGCACGAAATGCAATTATAACTCATCTCTAATAAGTACAAAGTATAACCATTTCTAATTAACATAAATTTCAAACATAGATGAAACTTACCGCCACCCAAACATTTTTTTTTTGGCTAGAATTGACATAGATGTTCCCATGAAAATTATCAAAACACACAAAATTAGTTTTGTACATGTCAGTTTAGAAGAAGTATATCACAATTTGGTATTTTAAGATCATTTGTGGACTTAAACTCAATATTTTGCCCGATATTGGTGAAAAATTGGAATTTTCAGTATTTCAGATTTTCTCAAAATTCAATGCAAGATCGTTTTATCTGTCAAATTGTGATGGTATATCTGCTGATAGGGCAATTTATTGTTCTAAGTTGTGCATCCTCTATCTTAAAACAATATTTATCTATAAAAGGAATGGTCGATTAGAACTGAAAATTCCGAAAAATGTCACACCTACCCCGACGAAATAATGCTTAAAAAATCAAAAATGTTTGTCTGTCTTTACATAGATATATCCAAAACATATTATTGCTTTGTTTTCTTCGTGATTATTTTCATGTCGATTCACAACAACATCACAGTATTTAGTCACCATGATATATATTTATTGTATCTTGGTTCTTTTTTCATGCGGAAAATTTTTCACGTGATATTAGATTTTTTCAGTCAAAAGACAAGCCAAAATGGTTATTTTCATATTTTAAGATTTTCCAATTCAAACTTTTCATATACGTTATCAAAAATTGTTCATCTTGTTCATCTTAATATCGAAATTTATAAGATGGCTAAAAAGATCTCATTTAACAGTAATTGCTATAACTCGGAATTTAATGTACAACTTAAGGTAATAGATACGTAAATAGCAAAGTTTCCGGATTTCGATGAAATTTTACATGCAAATGCATCAAATGAAGTTGAATTCCAAGGTGAAATGAAATCGGTTTAGCTATTTTTATGTTTGAAATATGACCGACTGAAAAATCTAACAGATATGTTGTTTTCATATAGAATCCATGTAAAACGTACAGAAAAATAATATATGAAACATCTTTAAATTGCTCGTTTATGAAAACGTATCCTACAATTTTTCTGCAAAAAGGATATGTAATTTCCATTTTTATGGTGTAAATTTTATATGGGGTCACCGAATTAATTTCGCCGGTATAAATAGTTGAACATAGAATAGGCACGCCAAAAATGGATTTGTTCGATAAAACCCGCTGTCAAAATAGCGACACGATAAAAGTTATGATTTTAGGCGCGATTTGAAAGATGAACATCTATTAAGCGATCTATACCACGAAAACGAACTCGGTGACCCTATAAAGAAATTATATCAATAAAACAGAAATTTCTTTGGCGACATCAATTTTTCATAAAAATTACATAGTTTTAAAAGACGATAATTTAAAGTGAAAGTTAAATATAAACATGTATTGCAGAGCCTTACCACCGACGACCTCAAGTCTAAGCCACCCGATTGTTCATGTTTAAATTCACCTTACAGATATAGTCCCTGTGGTCACGTCATAACGGGAGACTTGAACATCATTGAAAACCCGTCTCTCCTTGATATCCTTGCAAAGGGACCCAAATTCCGTGAACCACAATCCATCAACTGGGAGCAAAATTTCAAACTCCTTATGGATGCTGTAGAGGACTACGCCAGAAAATGGATTAAACGTGAACAAGATGAATTAGGCTGTGAGGTCCATGATTCTTAAAAGAATTAGTCAGCTACGAGGGTCAATGAGAACTTAAGCATCATCCATTTTCCAAAATGCCGATGTTGCCAGATACTTGTCCTCCATTCATGACAAAAATGTTGTTGTTCCGGCAGATAGAACTAGGCATTGGTAACTCCCAGGGCAATCCAACATACACACCTTCTACTCTGTCTAAGGAGGAGATATTGCAGAACCACAAATTGTCTTGCTTTCCTTTGAAATTTCGACCAAAGATGGAGACACCGATCTTCCTTCCTTGTACTGGTTACCAAAGTTACACAAATGCCCATACAAACAACGATACATCGCTGGATCTGCAAAATGTTCCATAAAACCTCTGTCTTAGCTTTTAACCTCCATCTTGACAGACATAAAAGAGGGCCTTCAGAAATACTGTGATACTAGCTTTTCAAGAAGTGGTGTAAATGAAATGTGGATATTAAAAAACTCTAAAGATCTGCTTGACATCCTGAAATCTCGATCATTATTGCATTGCAACAACATTAAAACATTTGACTTCTCCACACTTTATACTACCATTCCTCATGAACAACTGAAATCTCGGCTGAAAGATATAATTCATAGATGTTTCTCCCGTAAAAACGGTGAACGAAGATACATTGTACATTGTCATAGGCAGAGAACAAGCATACTTTTTGAAATATGACTCAGAATCACAGAAAAAATACACAGAGGAAGAAGTGATAAAAATGTTAGAGTTTTTGATCGACAATATATTTGTCCAGTTTGGAGGACTTCTTTTTCAACAGACCTTTGGAATTCCAATAGGCACAAACTGTGCACCTCTTTTAGCCGAACTGTTTCTCCATTCTTATGAGGCTGAATTCAATGAAGGGCTTCTTCAAAATAAAGACAAAAAACTGGCCCAGTCCTTTAATTTCAGCTTCCGTTATATAGATGATATTTTATCACTAAACAACCCTCGCTTTGGTGATTTTCTTCATCTTATTTATCCAAAAGAGCTTGAAATTAAGGATACTACAGATACTTCCAAATCGGCTTCGTTCCTTTACCTTCATCTTGAAATTGACAACAGAGGTACATTGCAAACTAGCCTGTATGACAGACGCGATGATTTCACTTTTCCAATAGTCAACTTCCCTTTTCTTTGTAGCAACATTCCAAAAGCACCAGCATATGGAGTTTACATCTCACAACTCATTCGCTACTCAAGGGCTTGTGTTCGTTACAGTGACTTCCCTGATAGAGCTCAATTTCTTACAAATAGACTACTTAAGCAAGGGTACGTTACCAAAAACTTAAAGTCATCACTACAGAAGTTTTACGGTCGACATCACGATCTTTTGGATCGCTATGGGATATCTGACAACAGATCTTTCCCTCTGCAACTAAAGTTGTTTTTCCCCTACCGGATTTGACATGTTCAACGCGGCGGGTGTCTTATAAGAAGCAGGAGATGCTTACTCTACCGGTACACCTGATCTCACCCGTGGTTTTTATTGGGTCCGTGTTGTTCATCTGTATGTGTGTCTTCATTTGTCTTTTTTGTCCCGTACTTAAGTGGTGTCCTTGTTTCTAGTGTTTCCGATGTTGCCATTGTCCATGGATCGTTCTTTCTTTTGATTGACGGTTCGGTTCTCACTTACTTTAAGATTATTTTACGTTCATTCTTATTGTTCATGTTCATGTTCAAATTTATAACGTTCACCGGAAGAGGCGCTTATTTACGTACCTCTCACCTTAAGTAGAAAAGCCAACGTTAGTGCTGTAAAATTACTATATTTCTTGTCGGCTGATTATAAAAACATGTACATCAACATCGATTCATTTGTCATCTGAACTAGTGCTGCCCAACGCCCAATACCCACAACGTCAACCATGGACTTTACATTAAGTAACCTTACACTTTTCAATTCGTGTAAGGTTACTTTCCCGCAATAATTCCAACAAAATGTTTCCACTATTCCTTAATACCAGTATCAAAAAGTTATTATTATTAGTCTTTGTCGTGCATCTAAAATCACTAATGATAAGTATTTACCCACAGAAAATAAATAAAAGTAGACAAATGAAATTCACAATCTATATAAGGGTGTAGGAACACTTAAGCCATCCTTTCTCATTAGATTTTAGACTGCCAAGGACAACGTTTTCTTCAGGATATGAATATGACAGATTATATTTTAAATAATCATAAATTAAATTTTTATTCCTACTTACCTAACGAAGTTTGGGGGTATATAGGAATCACATTGTTTGTCCGTCTGTCGGTCTGTCCATCCGTCCCCTTTCGTTTCCGGAACAGAACTTTTACACCGTAACACGTAGGATTATCAAAAATGGTATGTAGATGCATACAAAAAGGCGATGTATGGCGTACCAAATTTAGGTCACAGTGACCTTGACTTTGACCTTTATGATAGTAAAATCATGTGCATTTCGTGTCCGGAGCAGAACTTTTGTACCGTAGCAGCATGGATTTTAAAACTTGGTGTGTAGATACATCATGGAAAGGCAGTGTGTCGCGTACCAAATTAAGGTCACTATGACCTTGACTTTGACCTTTATGATAGTAAAATTATGTGCATTTCGTGTCCGGTACAGAACTTTTGTACCGTAGCACCTAACATTATCAAACTTGTTGCGTAGATGCATCATGGGAAGGCGATGTGTCGCGTACCAAATATAGGTAAGTGTATGTGACTTGACTTGACCTTGGACCTTTATCATAACAAAACCATGTGCATTTCGTGTCCGGAGCTGAACTTTTGTACCGTAGCACCTAGGATTATCAATCTTTATGTGTAAGATACATCATGGGAAGTCGATGTTTTAGCGTACCAAATAAAGGTCATTGTGACCTTTACTTTGACCTTTGACCTTTATGATAGTAAAACCATGTGCATTTCGTGTTCAGAGCAGAACTTTTGTAACGTAGCACCTAGGATTATCAAACTTGGTGTGTAGATGTATCAAAGGAAGGCGATATGTCGCGTACCAAATTTAGGTCACGGTGACCTTAATGATAATAAAACCATGTGCATTTCGTGTCCGGAACAGAACGTTTGTACCGTAACACCTTGGATTTTCTAACTTGATGTGTAGATGCTTCATGGGAAGCTGATGTGTTGCGTACCAAATATAGGTCATTGTGACTTATACTTTGACCTTTGGCCTTTATGATAGTAAAAACATTTGTATTTTGTGTCCGGACCAGAACTTTTGTACCGTAGCAACTAGGATTATCAAACTTGGTGTGTAGATGCATCATGGGAAGGCAAAATGTTCCGCGTACCAGATAAAGGTCACTGTGACCTTTACTTTGACCTTTTGCCTTTATGACCTTCGACCTTTATGATAGAAAAATTCTGTGCATTTCGTGTCCAGAGCAGAATTTTTGTAGCGTAGCAACTAGGATTATCAAACTTGGTGTGTAGATGCATCATGGAAAGGCGATGTGTGGCGTACCAAATTTAGGTCACTGTGACATTGACTTTGACCTTTGACTTTATGATAGTAAAACCATGTGCATTTTGTGTCCACAGCAGAACTTTTGTACCGTAGCCTGATGGGAATAAAACATGTAACTTCATTCCTGACAGGATTTTTTTCTGTTAGTTTTATTTACCAATAAACATGCGGTTGAAGGTCAAACTTTTAATATGACATACCTTGGTACCCAAATGCAGATGCGGAGGTATTAATCTGGCTTTTTCGACAGCTCTAGTTTAGATTTAATATGTCCTTGATTGGATATGGAATATGTAAACATGAAAATTACCTAGCACATTCAATGACTAAACAAGAGGTTTGTGTTAATAAATTGAAAATACTTAACACTGTTTCTGAAAACATGGCAACATTTTACTTGTATATCTTGAAATAAAAATATATGCGTTTTGTCTTATTTGGATTTTATCATAAAATGCGCATTTTTATTTTTATCACTTATCTATTAATAAAAGAACTGGTAATGCATGAAAAGATGGTATACCCATGTATATTTATAAAAAAAAGTACAGCAAATAAGCAATTTTAAAGACATTAAAGTGATAATGATTGGGACAACATTAACATTTGCTACGAAAACTGGAATATATATTATTTCTACATATGAGAATAATATCTTGAACAATATCTGTGATTTAAAGACGCATTTGACACATAATCGCGTAACTGTATCAAATTCTAGAATGTCAAAAACTCCCATTTTTCACTGATACCCTTTTTTAAATATTGTTATTCTGTCCTACATCAGAAGATCAATTACAATATTTGTTGCAAGGAAGTAAAAACATAAAGTAAGTTAGTTTTTAATGAAATTTTGATCTAGAAATTGCTCTTTTGGAAACTTGTACATTAAATGGTCTTTTTTATATATTTTTGGAAACATTTAAGAGATGAATTTTTTAATTCAACAATATAAATGAAAACATTATTACCAAAAAGATTAAAATAATCATTATTTGATTAATCCAAGATATGTTTTAGTGTGCTTATTGTAAAATGACGAAGATATTTAAGAGCTAAAGGTAAAAAAAAATACCATTTCACCTGCATATTCTATAAATTAGTGCCTACAAGACCCCATGCATGGTCTTATGAATCTCCCTGATGCATAGCTCTGTCCTTAGCTGAATTTTGGCTTTCCTATTTAGACCCATTTGGTTATTTGTTCTCCATCAGATTTTACACGTTTTGGTTGATGGACTTCCAAATGTTTTGGTTTTATCTGCACTGATAAGACATAAGTTGTCGAAATGCGCATATGCAGAAAATAAATTGGCAGTAACTTCGGTATTTTGATATTTTGTACTTATATAGGTATCTGTGTATATTTAATGCATAAACTGTATATATCTAATTGTTAAAATAAATCCGTTTCATACTACTTGTAATTATATATTTGTATCTTTTGAAGTGAAATAAAATGATATAAAAACTTTTTTTACGGGAAGGGGTGAACATGTATTTTTTGTGAGTCTGTCATTTGCCTCAAACGCCTGAAAAGCATTCAATACTTATAGTATAGGCATCCTTGAACGATATTACACCCATATTTTAAAAATTCTATAAGTTATCTGCATGTCAACGATCAATCAGTGGAAATTCTGGGAAACAAAAATTCCCATTTTGTACACATTTCGAGTAAAACGGTCAAATATAGCCCACTCGAACATTTGAAGTCTGTTTCTGTAAGTCTGATACACTAAATCCAAACTCAATTCATATTAAACAGTATTTGATAGCACTTAGAGTTTGAATATTTAGAAAATTGTCTTAATTTTAAGGGGAGAGTGTGCTAATTTCGACATTTGTGAACCTAGAAAATATGAGTAAGACATTTTTTTTTCTTAACAAAACATGAAGCTAATACATCATTTGACATTTTAACAAAGATAAACATTTAGATTTTTACGATCCGAACATTGGAATAACCAAGTAATGAAAATATTGAATATCTCAAAATCATTTTTAAAAACTTTGACCAGAAAAATAAAAATCTATGGGGTTTTATTGTAATATTTATCAGCATTGTATCACAACTGATATTCAAGCTATTAATTTTGAAGAGGGGATATAGAAGAACTGAAAAAAATCGGTCCAGATCATGTGGTGTGCATGTAAAGTGATTCCAGGCAATGACCTACGAAATTCACATGATGAAACATCACATGAGCCCGCAGCGGCCCTGTTTACAGTCTTAACTGGACGCATGCACGATCGGAAATGTGAAATCTCCATCATTAGTAACGACTATGAAGTGGTTGTCCCTAGTTTTTCGTAATTGATTTTTTTTTATCAGAAAATGTCCTCGTTCGTATCTGCGTTTGTAATTGTATTTGAAAACTTGCAATATCTAACTTTTAGGGAAAATTTTGTTTAAAACTAAGGAGTATTTCCATCTTGCATAGCTCTGTCCTTATCTGATTTCAGCTTATCTCTTAGATCCTTTTGGTTATTTGTTCTCTGTAAGATTTTACACATATTTCGGTTTATGGATCTTTTGATTTGATCTGCACTTAATAGAAATAAGTTGTCGAAATTGCCATATTCAAAAACTAAATTCACAGGAACTTTGATATTTATATTTGTTATTTATTTGGAAGGGGAGACAATTTTCCTGTGTTTAACGAGTTGCTTATTCAGCGATTTGTTTATAGTAAGGTTACAAGGTGTCGGCAATTCTGTTCTTGAAGGGGAGAGAACTATAGTTAACACTGGAATTTTTTCTCGCGCTTTTTGTTCCTTTCACCTCATCATTGACTTAAAGGGAAAGACCCCAGCGTCGCATTTGCAATTTTCCCGATTTATTACTCGTGTAAATCTTATGAGCACATGTATCTAGAATAACAAAATACCGAAATTACCGTCAATTTATTTTATGCATATGCGCATTTCGACAACTTATGTCTCATCAGTGCAGATTAAAACCAAAACATTTGGAAATCAATTATTGAAAAAGTTCACCAACACAATTGTTACCCTCACTGCCATAAAAACAATCCTCACCACCCCAATCAGAGATCTCACTACAACCCACTACCAATTTGACTACTACAATATGCTATTATCCCACCACTACCAGAGCGTACTGTGATGAGCACGTGGTCATAGACTTGAGCAACTAATGATTATAAATATAAACTCACAAAAAGCCTCGTATAGCAGCCTAAATATTACAGGGCCCGATGCTTAAACACGAGTTTTATCCCGTAGAATAATTGCAAATGTTTTCTAAGGGTTATTGGGAACGAGTCATCTCCGCTTAACTCAATGGCGTGATGAAATGAACAAAAATAGGGCTGGAAAAAAATCAAGTACTATTAAAAATCTCTTCTTTGAAAAACAAAATTACCAAACCGAACGCAGACTTGATGAAATACAACTAGTGTCAACCTTACGAAAGCAAATCCTATCCCCGGCAACACGAAAGCAAATCCTATCCCCGGTAACTCACAAAACGTTGGAAAATTAAATTTCTCCCTTCCAAATAATGATCGTGAAAATGGATACCCTTAAAAAATCTAACGAAAAGAATGCGAACACGGACGTGATAGAAAACGACCTCAGAAAGTAAAAGAGTCACCCCCCCCCCCTGAGTCGTTCCGAATGGCGATTGCAAAACTTCCGGTCGTGCGTGCGCTTTATTGTGTCTGAACAAGAACCATGCATTGTCCTGGGATGTTACATCGCGTCATTTCCTCATTTCCGGTCCACATGGTGGACAAAAGGAAAGAGAGGCCCACGACTGGTCGCGAATGCAAGCTCCTATACTTCTCTATAGGACCCCTGCTGGGTTGTGGCGATCCATGAAGTTTTTTAAAATCAAATGGCGGACAAGGATTTCAGATATTGTCCCTTTTGGTGGCGTGTTTTGGTCATGTGACTGTGCTTCCGGTCACGTGACTAACGATGACGTCACTTTAGTTGACACAAATTTGCACAGAACTTCCCCCATATACTACTACAATATGCCGAGGATGTGGGAATATTGCTGCCAAGAGACATGAAGTTATGAGTTGTCTTTTTAATTTTGAATTCATTTGGATATATAAGATGAAGGCAATCCTTAAATTGTGAATTCTTCAATGAAACAACGGAAACTGAAATTTAAGAATTGGCTAGCTTGTAATCTTTTTTGGAACTATCCCTTGTATGAACCTAGCTTCAGACGAATAAAGGACTATCTCTAGATAATAAGCTTGAACAATAAAAAATTATTTTTCTCCCTCATCCAAAATTTTATAAACCTTTCTATAACTCTATTTTTTTTTCCTTTTCATCTGTTAAACCAGTATTTATTATCAAAATGGATCGACATATATCCGTAAAGAGTGTTTTAGCCGGTTCTGGAGATCGTCGTAACTTTGCACATTTACACTTAAGATTTAGTTTTGTTCTGTGCTCAATTATAAGTCGGGAAAAGGTTTAGAAAGACCATTATACCTGGGATATGTTAGTCGTAGATTATACTATGTAGCTTCCTGTACCTAAGGCACATAAATTTGATATCATTACAATTCATTCGGCTTAAAAATAAAATCTCACAAAAAGAGTGTCAAATTCTTCACGAATTATTACTATGATTGCTTTTTTCATTTCGATTACGTAAATGTTGAAATAAAACAATCCATAAAACATTTACGGGCTGCACGTACTTTTCTGTATAATAAATAGTATATGACAACGACAAACATTCAAAGATCCTACTTTGTAACTCAAGGGTGTGTTTAAGAGTGAAGTATTTAGAGTACAAAAAAATAAGATTAAGAGTACATGAGACTTAGTTATAATTGAAAACTTAGAAGTTGCAACGATAGCACTCATTCGGTCAGTTTTGATGAACACAGTAAAAAAACAATTAAAATCAAATTTGAAAGGAAAACAAAAACTTTTTGCGCTTAACAACAGAAAGAACAATCAATAGTAAAGAAATCAGGGTAGTAGGATAAACTGCATTGGTATATGCATTTTATATTTTGCCACATTTTTTCCAATTCCCGATTCTTTATATTTCTCAGGCATGTCCTGTATTCTCCCGGAACGACTGATTATTATACTGGAGATGTATTTCCTGGACTCGGAGATGTACGACAATGTTATACCAGTGAAAGAAAAATGTCCTGTCTACCAAAAATAAATAGGCATTTAACAGCTATCATCCATTGTATTTATTCTGCAGCTAGAGTTCTTCATCAATGACTGAAAGAAAGATTTTATTTGCAGAAGTGAAGATAAAGACCAAACGACTGTAGATGGAGCATGATCACTCTATTGTGTTATTATTACATTCACGTGGTTGTTAATAAGATTTCTGCTGACGGATTTTTTCAGATGTAATTGTCAAGCGTTAATGCGGCTATTGCTTTTTGTACTCTTATTCAATCAGAAAAAAAATTAGCATGTACTTAATCGAATTTTGCATTCATGAGTATACTGGCACAGCAGAAATCCTGTTTCTTGCAACAAATGCTGTGATATCCGGTCTTCCGTTGACATAATCAAACTGTGATATACCGGTATTTGTATTAGCAGGTTAAAAGTAGAATGGCCAGGAATCAAACCAGATTGAAACTTGAATAATAACTCATGTGACATTAAAAATATTAAACAATTTTATATATTTTGAATATATTGCCAACTATTGATAATAATGATATATGGTCTGTAATTTGTATCGAGCGTTTTCACCCTTTTTAAATGGTGCATTGCATAAGAAATTTTTCATATGTTTGCAAATTCTGAATATGTTAAGACAAATTGAAAAGTAAAGCTAAAGGGCCAGCAATAGTATCTCTTTTTAGCGTTTTTTTTGACAAACTATGTCAGGACCAGAGACATTACCTAAGATTGTCTTTGACATCAATAATTGAAATTTGAAAAACATCCATAGAAAATCAAGTCCGCATGTCGAAATTGAAATTTGGGATTAAGACATTTTCATATTTAGGGGTAGCATCACGTGACTTAGTTCGGATACAGTAAACATTTTGACAGTGAAAATATGACCGCTTCAGCCTTAGTTTTTGTACTTTACTCTCTTTTAAGGGAATTGAATTAAATTCTAACAAGTCCACGGAATGCGGACTGCTTAGAAGTGTAAGAAAACATCTTTTTACTCTCTTGATAATTTGTAATTATACCAAACACTTCAACAAATGTATAAAATAAAATAGGATACAGTCAACATTTATTAGTTCTTTTTACGAATTTCAACTGTTTTCTCATTCAATCAGTCTGGCTTTGCTTTAAAGAGGTGTTTGATGATTAAATTTTCTGACCCAAATGTTTTCTTTCACAAAACTACCAGAACTTACGAGCAGTTATAGAATATCAAGAAATGATAAATTCAACACTTACTAAAAGTTTGGATATAGTCAACACGCATTTTTTTAATTCTTATTTTTTTCTACATCTATAATGATCTCTAGATCATTATCACACTGTACCAGCATTAAAATTTCCGACTTCTTTACACTTTTCACTCTCATTCCTCATGAAAAAGTACAATCTCGGCTGAAAGGTTTCATTCATGGATGTCTCTCGTAAGAACGGTGAACGAAGATTTAGGTACATTTTTGTAGGTAGAGAACATGGCTTATATGTGAAAAATGACTCCGAATCGGGGAAAAAATATACAGGGGAAGAAGTGATTAAAATTTTAAAGTTTCTGATCGACAATATGTCCAGTTTGGAGGATTTGTTTTTTCTATAGACTATCGGAATTCCTATGGACAAAAACTGTTCACCTCTCCTAGCTGATCTCCACTCTCATCGAAGGGCTTCTTCAAAATAAAGATAAAAAAACTGGTCAAATCCTTCAATTTTAGCTTCCGTTACATAGATGATATTTTGTAACTAAACAACCCTCGCTTAAGTGATTTCTTCATCTGATTTATTGAGCTCCAAAGTAAGGATACTACAAACACTTTCACGTCGGCCTCATTCCTTGATCTTCATCTTGAAATTGACAACAGAGGTAGACTAAGCTGTACGACTGCACTTTAACAATAGTCAACTTCCCTTTTCTTTGTAGCAACATCCCAACAGCGCTGGCATTCTGAGTTTACATATCCCAGCTCATTCGCTATTTACGATACAGTGACTTCCTTGATAGAACCCAGTTGTTCACAAATAGGCTACTTAAACAAGGGTATGTTACCCAAAACTTGAAGTCATCACTCCAGAAGTTTCACGGCCGACATCATCATCTTGTGGACCGCTATGGGATATCTGTTTCCCAGATGCCAATAGATCTTTCCTTTTAAAGCTTAATTGTTGTTTCCTCTATCGGATTAGACTTTACTACCAGATTTAACATGTTCAACACGGCGGATGTGTATAAGAAGCAGGAGATGCTTACTCTGCCGGTGCACCTGATCTCACCCATGGTTTTTTATTGGGTCCGTGATGTTCATCTTTGTGTGTGTGTCTTCATTTTTTTTCTTTTCTGTGCCGTACTCATGTTTCTTTGTTGTTTCCGATGTTGCCATTGTTCTTGGATTATTCGTTTTGTATTGACGGTTCGGTTCTCACTTACTTTACAGAAGACGCTCTAGAGAAGGTCGACTTAAGCTTGTAATTTTTGTATATTTTATATGAAGACATAGTATTATATGAATTCATGTAAGAAGACCAAAAGACAGAAACACACTGCTTCTATTATTTTTATGTTGTATGACACAGCTAAAGACTCTCTATGGGCGAAGTAGAAAATTCACGAGCATAATTATCATTTTTGTATATCTAGGAAAAATGAAAATATAATATTTTGAACTTCTGTGTTTGAAACAAGGGCTAACCTGGACCATTGGTTTCAAATATTCAATAGGCCATAGGATTCTTTGATATCCTGGATAAGCAATAAACTAGACTAACGCATTTCTTCGCGAAACCATCTTAGAACCTTTGTGGCTAAGTTTAATTTCAAATGGATTCGTGGTTTCTATAACCGCATTTTAATAGGGTCCAAGTTCTTTAATATTTTCTTCTTGTGGCCATCTTATCTTTAATTTAATGTGGATATTCCGGAACATATGTTAAAGGGGACCAATCTAGATTCCAAAAAGTCTTGTGGTTTAAGAGGTGAAATTCTTGAATGTTTTCACAAGGGATCCAATCTTTAACTATGTAAAACTTGCAGCATCCTTTGGTGACGCTAAAATGTACCAGACACAATTTAAGAGGGATGAAAGCAACAATGGACAACTGTCAAGAAGTAATTTTCTAGTTGACTGATCCGTTTCAGCGGAGAAGATCTTTGAATTAGTTTTGCCATTGGTACAATGGTAACTATATCCCTGCTGGTGGACATTATGTGTTGTACATAAGTAATCGAATTTGTCAGACAATAAAGGGAACAATACAAGGAATATTGTCACAAATTGTACTTATTTTGTTTCCGCTGTCGACCATCTTAATTTGGGTACGGACTTGCCGGAAACATTTTCAAAGAATAACACCCATGAACTGTTGTAACCGATTTTTTTCAATTGCTCTATGGTTTAAGAGGAGATCATCGTTAAAATGAAAAGTTAATGGCTTTGGGACGGATAGACGACGGACGCCAAATGATGGTAAAAGCTCATAAACCCTGCTTCAGCACACTGAGGTTGCAAGAAACACAAGTTATTAGGATTCAAAATTTTCCGACAAACTCAATGTTTCATACGTATATAAATTCGTAAAATGTTAAGGACGTGCCCCTAACTTATACAAAAAACGCCAACTTATAGGGAAATATTCTCACACGTCTGCACACGCTGGTGCTATGATTTATAGTCTTACAGAATAATTAATGTTTTGTTGCTCATTTTTAATAGTACCGTGGTTTGTTTTTCTGGTCCAGTGGAGCGTTTTCCTAAATACAATAGAATTAAAGAAATAGTGTGTTGACTATATGGGTTATTATTTAGTGTTGACTAGCTGTGTCATTTCATGATATTTTATAAGTTCTGGTAGTTTTGTGAAATAAAACATTTGGGTCAGAAAATAAAATTATCAGACACCATTTTAAAGCAAAGCCCATACTGATTGTATGGAGAACTAATAAATGTTGACTATATCCTACTTAAATTTGTACATTTGTTGAAGTGTTTGGCGTAATTACAAATTATCCAGAGAGTAAAAAGATGTTTTCTTACAATTCTAAGCAGCCCGTATTCCGCAGACTTGTTAGAATTTAATACAATTCCCTTAAGAGAGAGAGTAAAGTACAAAAACTAAGACTGAAGCGGTCATATTTTCACTGTCAAAATGTTTACTGTATCCGACTTTAGTCACGTGATTGCTACCCCTGATATTCAAGTGTCGACACTGAACAAAAATAATCATTGAGCTGTAAATATTATATGGGTCTTAACGTTTATTGTTGAGACCTGCTTGCTAGTATTTCATGTATCTTTTTATTTAGTGGGGTGGTGTTTAAATCATTTGCGGTAATGTCATACGTACAAATGAAGCGACGAAACTAAACGAAACGATTTACGAAGGAATTATGGCTTAGAATGATCTTTTTCAACTGCTTGGTTTGCATGATCATTTAGTAAAACAATTTCAACATTGTAACTGAAGTGTTTAACATATATTCACTTCGCTTTTTAAATTTGCCACTAGTCCCTATACGTTTACGTCCTGTTTCGTAAAAATATGAACATCTCTTTTTATTGGATATCTCTATTGACGCCCTAAGAAACCTTTGGGAACGCTTCATATTTTTGAATGAACTTCACTTTCACTTTCATGAAACGTAAACTTTAACAACATATATTTACGGAAATCAAAAGGAGTCGAATTTTATCATCTCTCCTCCGTACAAATAAGGTCCATCATTGTTAAGAAAACGAACACTGTATGTAAAGTGAACCAAAACGAAATTGAATCTTTTGATAATGACATGTTTATCAGAGACTCTATATTCAGCTTTTGTCATTTCAATTTTTTCTACGAAATATGACATTTGATCGAAAAATATTTGAGTTCTGCAGCCCGTAGGTGCCTCCAAACATTACATGTTGTTGATTCTGCAGATAAAACTTCTAATAACATGGTTTTTGTATGTAAAACACGTTATTACAACTGCCTCAAAGAACAATACACCAGGTAACGCTACGTACAAAAACGTTTCATTTTACTACGATGAAATCCTCTCCAATCACAGGTCATTCATGTTCTCTTTGAATAGTCTATTTAAAAATAAGAATAAAGACCTCCCCTACCTGTATTGGATACCTAAATTACACAAGAATCCATACAAGGAAAGATACATCGCTGGATCTTTATCATGTTCAAGTACTGAAATGTTTATGGAACTACTTAAGATTTTGTCTGCAGTCAAAGACGGCCATCAAGCATACTGCGAGACTATCCATGTCCGAAGTGACATAAATCACATGTGGATACTTAAAAATTCGAAAAAAGATATTGGAAAATCTTAAATCTCGTTCATTGTCTCAGATACATTCTTTCAAAACATTTGATTTACCACACTTCATGATAAACTAAAATCACGAATAAAAGGTACCTTGTATCATGTGTCAAAAAAAGGGAAATTATGCTATGAAGAAAAACAGGTATGTAGTATGCTTGATTTCCTTATTGATATTATATTTGTCACATTTGGAGGGGTTATTTATCAACAGCAAGTTAGTATACCAATGGACACGAATTATGCCCATCTACTCGCATACATGATTTCTTCAGAGACTCGTAAAAACTCATAAAATTAAAGATGCTAGATCCTTCAATCTCATTTACAGATACATTTGTGATGTTATATTCATTAATAACAAATCTTTTGCTAAATGGATCTCATCAATATATAAATGAGCTGCTATCCAGATATCTTCACAATGCTCATATATATATATGACCCGAGTCAGAACATTATGGTTAATCAATGTACATATTTGTCTCGAGATATTTGTACTAGCATTACTGATATTGTCGTTATGTGTACGTTTATTTGTTGTAATATTGTCTTGGATTTGCACATGTCTTGGTAATTTTGATATTTAACACTTCTGACTGTATATGTATTTATTACTTTGTCTATGTGTGTATTATTAGGGCCCGCATCGAGATGCGGGTGCCCTATAGTTTTCACTTTGTCTGTCCGTCCGTCTGTCCGTCAACATTTTTTTGGTCGGAGTTTTCTGGGCTTTTACAGGTGGGAATGATTTCATATTTAGTCTGAAGCTTTATGATGATGAGTTGTACCGTGTAAGCAATTTTCAGGTTTGCCGTGCCACTACTTCCTGTTTGCCGATACTTTAACTTTTTTCTTATACCACTCTGTGGATGAAAATTTTTCGTCAAAGTTTTCTGGGCTTTTACAACTGAGAATGATGTGATATTTAGTCTAAAGCTTCATGATGATGAGTTGTAACGTGTTAGGTATTTTAAGGTTTGCCATACCACTACTTTAACTTTTTATTATACCACTCTATGGATGAAAAATTTCGTCAAAGTTTTATTGGCCTCTACAACTGGGAATGATTTGATATTTGGTGTAAAGCTTCATGATAATGAGTTGTATCTTGAAAGCTATTTTCAGGTTAGGAAGTGAACTTTTCTGTACAGTAATAAACATTTTAAGAATTCAATGATTTATGTAGAAAGCTAAAGATAATTCAGTTCAATATATACAGAACCAGGATAAAATTCGTCTCTTGATATATCAACCACACTTAGACTTCGTTTGCTAGAAAAGAGAAACTGATTTGCAGGTATTATATATATATATTTATATATGATTATGAAGCCACCAATTCATTTCACTGTGGTTATAATAACTCGCCCACAATACAATTGCAGAATTAAAGCATTACTGTTAAATAGAATCACAAGTGTAATTAAAGGTAAAAAATCAGCATGGGTAAGTTTATACATTTATTTTATAGGAATATCAACCAGGGATATAATGCCAGAGTTAGCGAGAAATCAGTACGTACATAGTGTAGATAATACGCGTGTATATAGATTATTAAGGTTTTTATATTTACAGAATAAAGGTTCAATCCAACTTAAAGACAAAAGTTTTAAAGCTATTTATTTACAGTTGATACATTTAAAAGGTTTTTGTCATAGTGTTGTACAAAATATAGGTTTTTCCAAATAGACTTTGATGGGATTTGGACTCATTAATACTATTAAGTCTTCATATATTCAAGACTTCATTTTCCTGGTGGTACATAATGGGCTAAAAACTAGAGAAATAAGAATAAGAATAGCAAATGTAACTGTACGGCTGAAAGTCTGGAACATTTATTTGTTCACTGTAAATTACTTGCATCCTTCAGAAAATTGGTAGGAGATGTTATTATGGAAGAAACTAGTGTTATTTTTAATTTTGACATCTGTAACTGTATTTTTTATGGACAAAACAAAAATCTAAACCCTTATATTTACGCTTATCAGCGTTCCATTTGGAACAACAGGAATAATAATCTTGAGAAGATAAATGTTTCACTACAAAATGTGTTTATATCAGAATATATATATACAATTAGTTTTAAAAAAATGTTTGATACATGACGAGCTTCTCTGTACATGACTGAAATACAATGACTTATCTCTTATTTTTCTGTCCTTTGTTATTTATGTTTATTTTAAATAAAAATACATAAGAACCTAAGGTTTGTTAAACCAGGTGGGTACTTACTTATATTTTTTCTATTTAGTTTTTCATTAGTTATGTTATTTTGTTTTTCAACTATTTTTATTTTATCCTATACTGTCATCATGTTTTATTAAGTTCAGTTTACTCTATCTGTATTTATGTTAGTTACTAAACCCTAGTATTAGATAGTATACAAAACTAGAAAACACGAGGGGACTTTATAAACATAGGTGGATGATATAAATCGGATAATGGTTTTTATGAAATAAAAACGATACGCTAGGCTATGGAATAGCCTTGGATAGAAAATTGCGTGTTTGATTGACAAGGGAGTGGTGGCTCATACTCAAATAAATACTTGAAGTATGCCTTTCTCGGTACTTCTTTGTACTGCACATGTGATAAAACAGTCACTGAATCGATCAAACCTCTAATTTTTTGCCAAAAGTAACTCAAAGTAGTTTCGTGCTTTTTTTTTTCTTTTGTTTTTTTGTTTTTGTTTTGTTTTGTTTTGTTTTTTTGGTTTTTTTTTTTTTTGCATTCTCCTAGGGTAGCTCTTTATTCTTCCACAAAAAAGCGCGATTCTTTCTCTTTCCACCTTTCGTTCTCCATTGCCTAAGTACCCGGGCCTAAGTATCTCCACAAAGACAATCACGCTTTGTTTAACACAATTAAAAAGTCTTTTATAGTATTTGTATATTATTGATTATTGCACAATACCTCATGTTTATTTATTAACTTCAGGTTTTAAATTTATACATTACTGTTCTTATTCTTTTTATCATATCTATATTTATAAATCTGGCTGAACGGTATTGCAATACCAATCCCGTCATCCTCTACAAACATGTTCCCAGTACCACCTGTAGTTAATGTTTATAATACTTTTCAACGTCCACACCGCCGTGCGCGGTCTCGGCTTATGAATAGACCCGCAGCATCCTCTGAGCTTGGAGTATGAGTCTTCCTAACAGAGGACCCCGAGGGAACCCCGGGATATAGAAATAGGACCTAGTATCTCCGGCTTGCGGGGTGTGACCCCTCCTAAACGGAGGCTGACCCCGAAGGTCCCGGGATATAGAAATAGGACCCATTCCGTGGTTGTGCGGGATTAATAAATACACAACCCATCTTTCGGATGGGATGTAAACTCAGGTCCACGTGTTGGAAGAAATGCCACGCTTCCTGCACGTTAAAAAACCCTTGTAGCAAGCTCTTTTTGGGGTGGTCCGTAGGCGATCGGCTACAAGGCTAAATTCCCCGCCCTTGACGATTTCACCCTACTTTTCCAGTGGAAGTCAGAATTTCCCGTCCCATGGCCCTTTCCATACCCCAAAGTGATTATTTATTAACAAACTTGTTCTCGTCTCGATATAGCTGAAATATTGCTGAGTAGACGTTAAACAATATTCAATCAATCAATCAATCAACTTCCACAAGGAAACAGAAAAATTAAACCCCGCCCCGTTTTATCAGGACGAAACTGGACGCCATTTTGATTTTCGAGAATCTGAAATTCCTATTGGCCAATAGTCTTCTGTGCATGCGTTCTCCTCACTGCGCAAGCGTACTCCTCACTTCACCCAAAGAACTATCTATATAGCTAGGCTATTCCATAGCCTAGCTAATGATGTGGTGAGGACTCGCGTGTACAGCTTGAATCTACTGGCATATGTGCTGCTGCACATGCGACTCTCCACCACAAAAATATTTAGAATGCTAGTTAATGTGTTTAAACTTTAAGGGAGATCTGAGTGCTCAAGAGAGAGAGAGAGAGAGAGAGAGAGAGAGAGAGAGAGAAAAGTAAATTACAAATGGACAAGGTTTTATATAAAATTATTGTTTGCATCCATCTCTACCGAGGTTTACACCGTTTTGGTGAAGACTAAAAATCTTTGAAAGCATTATGAAGACCTCGAGAAATGGAAGCAAAGACTAGCTGTTGTATTCCGTAAAACTGTAAAAAAATGGTTAAATTCATTGTTGAAAGGATGAATAAGAGAACATGCAACGACAAATAATGTCAGCTGAATTCCAACTCTCGAACGGGCACCATGCCTTGTATCTACGTCGTCACCCCAACTGGAATGAAGAAATTTGTGGAAGAAAGAGAAGAACCGAAATATGGATATCAACGGAAAATTCGTCCTAAAATGAATGATATAACGATGAGCGTAATCATCAACAATCATCTAAAACCCAAGAAAATGAAGGGTTCTAAATATCAAGAAGTAACGAAACGCTCTGAATTTGACAAGAAGAGATGCATTTTTATTTTTATATCGAATGGGTTAAACTGAACAAACAGGTGACAGAACCGCAAAAAAATACAAGAAGAATAAATTGTCAAGAAAGTAAACACCACCACAAATGAGACAAACCTCCGTTGAATATCAATATAAAAAGATTGAAACAAAAGAAGATAAAGGATTAAAGGAAGAAAAGAGAAAAAAAAAGAAAAAAAGGCAAAAAAAAAAAGAAAAAAGGGGGAATGCAGCCTATAACAATAGTTATAGCCAGTTAAAAAGCATGAATAAATGCAGAGTCTAGAATATAATAAAACTAGAATAGATCTAGCTAAATGTAGCATTAATAAAAGGTTAGTGTTGGTAAGCAAAAGAAATAAATTAGTTCAAGTCAGGCAGAACGGTTCATTCCCATTTATCCAACTTTTTTTTAATAAAATATACATTACAGGTAAAAACTTGAAGTTGGATAAGTGGGAAAGGTAACATTATTAAAACAACAAACACTAATTAGAGCTTGGGTCAAGTGTTGGACAAAAATATACTAGAAAATTAAGTCCTGGTAAAATTTTTTTACTATATTATATTAATGTAATGTCATGAATTTTATAAAATTGCTTGAGTCCTTTGATTTTTTTGTTAGTTATCTTTTTTTATTATTTTTGTCCTTCTTGTTTTGCTTTAATTTCTAATTTTTTACATTGATTTTGTTTTTCCTCGTATTCTTTGTTTTTGTTCTTATTTTTTGTTTTGATGTTAATTTTTTGTTATTATTGAAAATCTTTGCATTTTTTATTGTGTAATTGTCATTTGATGTCATTGCTGGTGGACTGTTATGGACTGTTAGTCCTCGAGGGTATTCGCTAACCCCATGAACCCAGTAGCCAGTATGTCGGTGCTGGCCCGAAAACCAATTTTATTTATTTTTAGCTCACCCGGCCAAAGGCCATGTGAGCTTTTGCCATCACTCGGCGTCCGTCGTCCGTCCGTCCGTTAACTTTTATTCAAAGATCTTCTCCTCTGAAACTACTGAGCCAATACTGATCAAACTTGGCCTGAATCATCACCAGGGTATGCTCTTTCAAGTTTGTGATTTTAATGACCGTAGACCAAACAACATGGCTGCTGTTACTAAAAATAGAACATAGGGGTAAATTGCTGTTTTTGCAAATTACTCAAAAACTATTACAGATATCAAAATTCTGACATAGGGTAAAATGATCAGCATGACGAGATTTACCTGCCCTGCAATTTTGAAGAATATCCGTTTACCCGTCTTGGAGTTATTGCCCCTTTTCCGTAAAAATTTCAGTTTTTCGTTACTCGAACAAATTATTTATTTTCACCAAATGTTCCTTCAAATTATTCATTTGCATTTGCAAAAAAAAAATATTTTTCGAACCAAAATTAAATTATTTATTTTCATGACAAGTAGGATTAGAATATTTATTTTCTCTAATTTTTATCCAGTTTTCACACCTCCTGAACGGTGTGGAAACATTTGTTCTCCTCTCTAGAGAGGAGAACAAGTTTCGTGAGATTTCCCGCCAAATTTATTCGGAACACAATCCTCGGTGTTTGTCATCCAGTCATTAGAGAAACAGTTTCCAAAACTTAAACACGTTAATTATGAAATTTCTCACATCTCGTTAAATAAATTTTGAAATGTTTAAGAGCTCGGCAAGCCTCGCTTTCAAACATTTGCAAAATTTATTTAACTCGATGTGAGAAATTTCATAATCAACTACTTCTCGTTATGGAAACTATATTTCACTGGCACCAAGATTAAAATATTTAGTTACAAAATCGCCCAAACCTCCACCTGAAAATCAAATGCTTGTCCCCTAAAAATATGTCTTGTAATTGTGTCATTTACCTTTTTCTTTTTGATTTTAAAGTAATATTTACAATTTTTCCCTTTTCCATAAAAAACTGTATTTATTAGTCATATTTTAAAAAAGTTTTTAATTTTCAATTAATTGACGTGTATTTACTTATTTTTATCAAATTGTGATGTTAAATTGACATGAATTTTATCCATGGAACATTTTTTTGTTAATTAATTTCCTTACTCATTATTATCAAGTACTAAATAAACATAACCCTAGGCAATTAAATAAAAAGTTGGATAACTGGGAGGTGTGTTACCTGAATGCCAACATTCTTAAAATCACATAATTAAATATTGTTGTTTTAGTAGTTATAAAGGGGTACAGTAAGGGGCTTGATTAGGTATAAATCTTAATAATAAATTAGTTAAACATTGGTTGACAAAATGTGTGAATGTTGTAAATAATATTGTAAATTTGAGGGTGAAATACAAAAAAAAA
>MJUU01048823.1:108747-208557 GCA_002080025.1 Modiolus philippinarum
AAAAAACCATGTAAAATTTTAAAGTTTTTGTTAGATCTTGGAAATTTATAAAATAATAGTAAAACATAAAGTTACATTCTATCTTCTTTTATTTTTTCAATCAGAGTCCAACTTCCCCTAAAATAAGCTAACAATTCAAAATCCGAGAAGTATGATTATTTAAATAATAGTTCAGTATGTATGCATCAATTTTATGATTCCAATCAAGTTGCATGATCCTTTTCTTCCTTTTAATAAACTGAAACTGTATATTGAACAGTGTGCATTTTTTAGTTTGTATTTACATGCGCAAAATACAGACAGTGTAAATTAACACTTGCGCAAATATACATTTACACTTGCCCCTGATCTCATGCAAATTTACACGAGGTCAGGGCAAGTGTAAATGTATATTTGCACATAAATAAATTTACATGATATGTATTTTGAGCATGTAAATGCAAACTAAATGCACACTGTGCAAATACCATTTCTGTCTATGAAACGGAAGAAAATGGTTCTGCAACCTGATTGACACCATGTATGCACACACACAAAAAAAAAAAACATTCTCTCTATAAAATTCACACTTCTCTGACAATATTTTTCTGATCTTGCGTTTTTCCCTTTTATAGGAAAAGTTATACTCTGAAAAAAATTAAAGAAGGTTCTATGCAACTTTATGTTTTTTTTTATTCTACAAATTTCCAAGATCAAATGAAAACTATTATTTTTTTCATGTTTTCTGTCCTTTTCACTTTGTGGCAATTGGCTTTTATATTTGAATTATTAAATATTTTTTTTCACATCCCATGTAAAATATTAATAATACATGATTTTTTTGTTGGAAAATGTTTTTTAAAGAACTGAAATGAGAATCTTTTAATTGACAATTAACAGAACACAATGTTTCCCAGGTAATCAAGAGGTACAATAATTACCCTAAATGAGACCCCATAATCCTCACTAATGAGCAACTACAGATTTCTTTGATTTTATAAAATGTTGGCATTCAGGCACACAGCCAACTGGGAATAGTGATTTTTAAAAAGTTGGATAAGTGGGAAGACACCGGAAGAACACACCATTAAGTAATTATTTTTAATGATTAGAAAAAAAGTAGAATATCATTCAAAAAAAAAGATAAAAAAAAATAATTACAAAAATTAAAATAATAATAATAGACAAGACAAATACTTTATTAAAGTCTCACCTCTCACATAAAAATACATCACTACATAGTAATATATCTATACAATAAACATATTCAAATGTAACATAAAAATCACTATTAAACACTGTATAAAATATCCATAAGAGAGCCACTCTAAAAAGAGTTATGAGAGACTATAAAAGTTAAAAACAATTTAACTTTATTTCACATTAAAAAGTAAAAAAAAAATAAAACAATTAACAAATAAATGAATGTAGAATTGTCATAGTTATGGAAAAAGGGAGATAAATAAAATTTTGAATATTAAAATAACATTCACAAAATAGAATAAAAAAAATCAATAAAATGAAATAAAAATAATGATAGAAAAGGAATATAAAGCAACTTAGGTTAGAGATAATTATAAATAAAGTTGAAAATATGAAAATAACATTCAAAAGAGGATGACACCATAAATAGTCGTACAGAAAAAAGTATTACAAAACAAAAAAGATTTAGGGTTAAGGTTACCGTTAGGGCTTAGGGTCAGCATAAGGTGAATAACGTCATGGTAAGGGATAGAATTACATAGATAATTATAGACAACGTTATGGCTAACTACATGATAAAGGTTATGGTCAAACTGCAAACTCCTTCAAATATCAAAGTATCTCCTCGTCTGCTTCTCGTCAAATGAGGGATAAAATATATAGCAATATCGTTCAGCTCCTCATCAAATACCAGATCAAACAGATATCATTTCATAGTATCTCCTCGTCCTGCTCCTCGCTAAGTGCGAGGTGAACGGTACATATACACTACTTAGCTTACTTATGGAATTGATATAATTTCATTTGATTGCAATATTTTTTATTGTTCTAGCTGGTGGTTTCCTTGAGTATTGTATAAGAAAGAAATAATAAAAAGAGTAAAATAACTGCATTAAGTTTACGATGTTCATACATAAATAACATAATATATTATTTGCGTCATATTCCATATCACAATTTTCATTGAAAGAGTGTTTATATTGTCATTATGAGAGCTATATATGTATTATCACGTAAGGCAACCGTACTTTGTTCAAATAAATTACAGATGTATCGACGTATTATATAATAAAAAATACATATCTCTCCATCACCTCTATAGTGACGGTAATTATATTGATAACAGTTTTGTCATTCTTATTGCCATAACATCTTACCAAACATCAAACATGACTTCAAGAGAATATAAGAAAGTCATTCTCGCAGCATTATTGATACTGTTAGCTTTCATTATTGGACTTTTAATCGGATATTTTTCAAGAGAAGCTTGGGTACAAGTTGATCCAAGGACTACACTTCTCGATAAAATTAACAGAGAGTCTGACAGCAGCATCACACAGAAGATTTTGGATCGTATTGATACTAAACAGCTTGACAAAACACTCAGGTAAGAACTTTGTTCTATGTAACACGCTTAGTTAAGAACATTCAGAGGATGTCCATGAAAAAATCAGACAGATGTTATATTATGACTGGCACATGGCATAATTAATCCCAATGGATTTTTGTTTCCATTCCAAAGCTGAACCTATGCAAATGTCAAAACAAAGAGACAATTTTCAATATCTACCATAGATGGCTCAAAATATGATATTTTCCTTAACAAAACATCTAAAATGTGTACAAAATTAAGGAGTTATCTCCACCTATTTCATATTTTTAGTGCTTTCTATGCAATTTATTACTCTAAATGTTCCCGTAAATTGGAGATTATGGTTGTTTATGATTCTAAAACGCTAATAGATTTATTAAAACAAAATTTGTCATGTGGCAGCCACTGCCCGACTTTTCTACGGACATCCTTTTTATTGTTCAGTGTTATTTAACCCACTCAGGTCAATGTTAGCCTTTTTATTTATCATTTTTACTAATCATTCGTTTGTCTTTTGTACAAGCCACTATGACACCTTACATGGTTATTCATCTAGAAAGAACATTATCACGTGTGATGCAACACACTAAGTAATTTTTTTCAGATTGATGCAATGAACACATTCAGGCTAGAATGCTTTTTAGAATGATATGTGATTTATTCTACGTAGCTACAAGACTGATTGCAAATAATTTTTTTGAAGGGAATAATGAAAAACTGTCTTCTCTTTCATCCAGCATGGTCAAACACACGGGTTCACCATCGTGCTGATACATGTATCTGACGAAAAGTAATTGTAAGATGAGGGATTTAAAGACAAAATACTAAATATAGTATAAGTAGTTTTGGTATGTGTTTTTTTTTTTTCGCAAAGAAACTTACAAGCACGTTAAACCAAGAGTACAAACGTTTGAGCCATTGCCTGCAAAAAAGAAAAGAAAAAAGATGATTAAGAAAACAATCGTTTTCATGATAATGATGATTATTAGTTTTGTTGGGTTGCACTGAGCTAAAACCCGGGTTATACGACCATGAAGACTGGGGAAAGATGGGATAATGGAAAAAAATTCATGAAATCAACATCTCCAACAGTTTATAATACAAATCATTCGATTTTCACGTGATGGTTTTTTACACATTGAAGATGTCCGCCTTACTTGTGCGAAATTAGCACTCCCTAATATATATGAAATATATCATTATGTCGCCCCAGGCGTAGTCGGGACGACATATTGTTTTTTGTCCGTTTCCCTATTACATTGTATTATTATTCCGCTTTTTTTCTTCAAATGTTTTTTGTCCGGCTTCGTTCTCAGAGATGCCTCGACAGAATTCATTTATATTTGGTACAAAGTTGATTCACCTTATGAAGTTTTACCTCCAACAAAAACAAAAAATTCAAACTGGAAGCCATTTCAAAGATGGCTGCCAAGTTACGTTAATGTTTTCAATTTGTCCGATTCCCATGAAAATCATAAAATCTCAAACAAGCCTTGACAAAATTCAGTCATATTTGGCAAAAGTTTTTATTACCATAAGGAGATGGGCATGCAACAACAACAATAACAACAACAACAAACAAAATTGCCGACATTTCAAACATGGACGCCAAAATACGTCAAAATTTCAACTTTGACCGATTTCAACGAAAATTGATTGGGTAGATTTTGACGCTGCGAACAGGATGGAAACAGCAACTTGGCTGCCAAGGGCAACATCAGCTATTGCTTGCAATTGCAAATCTAGTTTATCTTAACATTAAGATTTAACAATGATAGTTCATGTGCTGATCCAACACATGTTAGTACCAAACTGTTGCTGCATACGTAAATACAGACGCAAATATAATTTGACTAAACTCCACATTCATGAACCTACCTGTATGAGATAAGACTCTACATCATTTCCATCAAATATTCGGAACCCAACGCGACCATCTAACTCTTTTAGACCAATTTATTAGCTCATCTGGCTAATGCGAAGGTGAGCTTTTGCCATCACTTTGCGTCCGTCGTCCGTCCGTCCGTCCGGCGTAAACTTTTCATTCAAAGATCTTCTCCTCTGAAACTACTGGGCCAATTGGAACCAAACTTGGCCACAATAGTCCTAGGATGGTCCCCTACAAAAAGGTGTTTTTCAGGTCCGTGCGATATCCAAGATGGCCGCCAGCGGGAAACATAGTTTTAACATTGGACTCTATGGGAAAACACATTCAAAGATCTGCTTCTCTGAAACTACTGAGCCAATTGGCACCAAACTTGGCCACAATAGGCATTTTTTGGTCCTTTACAAAAAGGTGTTTTTCAGGTCTGCGCGATATCCAAGATGGGCGCCAGCGGGGAAACATAGTTTTAACATTGGAACCTATGGGAAATCACATTCAAAGATCTTCTTTGAACTTACTCAGCCGATTGGCACAAAACTTGGCCTCAATAGTTCTTTGATGGTCCCTTACAAAAGAGGTGTTTTTCGGGTCTGCGCGATATCCAAGATGGCCGCCAGCAGGAAGCATAGTTTTAACATTGGACCGTATGGGAAAACACATTCAAAGATTTTCTTCTCTGAAACTACTGAGCCAATTGGCACCAAACTTGGCCACACTAGTCCTTTGGTGGTCCCTTACAAAAAAGGTGTTTTTTAGGTCTGCGCGATATCCAAGATGGCCTCCAGCGGGAAACATAGTTTTAACATTGGACCCTATGGGAAAACACATTCAAAGATCTTCTTCTCTGAAACTATTAAGGCAATTTGCACCAAACTTGGCCACAATAGTCCTTTGGTGGTCCCTTACAAAAAAGCTGTTTATCAGGTCCGTGCTATATTTAATATGGACGTCAGCAGGGAAGATAGTTTTAACATTGGACCCTATGGGAAAACACATTCAAAGATCTTCTTCTCTGAAACTATTCAGCCAATTGGCACCAAACTTGGCCACAATAGTCCTTGGTGGTCCCTTACAAAAGAGGTGTTTTTCAGGTCTGCACTATATCCAAGATGGCCGCCAGTGGGGAACATAGTTTTAACATTGGATCCTATGGGAAAACACATTCAAAGATCTTCTTCTCTGAAACTACTGAGCCAATTGGCACCAAACTTAGCCACAATAGTCCTTTGGTGGTCCCTTACAAAAAAGGTGTTTTTCAGGTCCACGCGATATCCAAGATGGCCGACAGCGGGAAACATAGTTTTAACATTGGACCGTATGGGAAAACACATTCAAAGATCTTCTTCTCTGAAACTATTAAGCCAATTGGCACCAAACTTGGCCACAGTAGTCCTTTGGTGGTCCCTTACAAAAAAGGTGTTTTTCAGGTCCACGCTATATCCAAGATGGCCGCCAGCGGGAAACAAAGTTTTAACATTGGACCCTATGGAATATACATTCAAAGGTCCTCTTCTCAGAAACTACTAGTCCAATAAGAACCAAACTAAGCCACAATGGTCCCACGATGGTGCTTAGGTGGTCCCATCCAAAAAAATATCTGGCAGGTCCGTACCTACTCCAAGATAGCCACCATTTGGAACATAGTTTTACATTGGCCTTATTGATTTTAAGGGGAACCCTTTGCCAAAATTTTTGAATTTTTATTTGAATAGTGGTCTGAATGTTTTAATTTCAGCAATATGTATTATTTTGATTATAAGGGGAACCCCTGCCAAATTTTTTTTGAATGGTGTTCTGTTATGGGTTGTAATGGATGTTGGATCTTTCGGTTGCCATGGAAACCAAACAAGAATACTGTAATTTAAGGAAAAAAAAGTATTCTGCTAAATTTTATGGTTTTTTTTCCTATTGGAAATGCCTTTTATCTATGCCAGCCATGGTCCAGATGAGCGATACAGGCTCTTGAGAGCCTCTTGTTTTATTAGCAGTTTTTATTATCGTTAAAATAACATTGAAGACGAATGACATATAAATTGCGTAAAAGCTATTAATTGTTGCAATGGAGTTTATTCACAACTAGAGCATTAACTGGTCATTCAGAAAAGAGACTATATATTAATGCAAGAGGTATTATGGTTTTGCAAGCTTTTTATGTCTGATTTCCATTAAATAGGTACTTATCCGAAAGAGTTTTATTTATAAAACTTTATAACTTTAACTCCCTTTACATAATTCTTAATTTTCATCGTTGCTTTCAGTTACATCTTGTCAAAGAAATTTACAACCAATGCCCTATGTGCGTTTTAAAAGCCTTTGAAACTATCTTATATCACATAACAGTATCTGATGGATAAAACATTGATCCCACTTGTCTTGTTACACGTTTATTCATATGTTTAGCAAAATGTTTTTTCTTGTTTTAGAAAGCTCACGGAAGTTCCACACCTGGCAGGTACAAAGAATAACAGGGAGACAGGGTATTATGTACATCAGGAATTTCTACAGTATGGTATAGAATCAGAGGTTGTGGAATACAATGTTACATTGTCCTATCCTGACACGGTGGATCAGAATTATGTAAGTTTACAATGGGTTAGAATCATTGTAAGATGGCTTTTTCTACTAAGGTACCTTGAAGTTACGTCTTCTAAGATAATTTCTCTTTTGATGTGGCAGCAATATCTATTTCTTACACGATAAGATAATTTTTCGTATCACTTAGTGATAACTTTTATGCTATCATTTCATTGGCCTTTCATACGATTAGATAACTTTTCAGCCGTATTTTCATTGGTTGTTCTAGGGGTCACACATCAGGTCAAACCAACGTCATGGCAATTCCGTGCTCATTGCATTATGTCGTCTGCGTTATTTTTTTTTTGGAAATTGACATCAGAATCAGTTACCACAGAGACAGAGAAATTTACATCTACATTTAATTACAAATCATTCGTAACATTTTCACTCAACTGACGAGCAGAAATTAATTTTATTACTGTATAGATGTTTAAAATTGTAATAACAATTCAACCGAGCTTTCATCCAGGTTAATCATGTACCTGTCATTGCTATTGTTTGTTGTGTACATGTGCGTATAATGCAACATAGTTCCTACATCTACAACACTTAGCTTTGTTTATAGTTTCTACTTTATTTACATTCATTATAAGGATAACTTTAAAGTACATAATCAATCTTCAATGTATTCACAAACACAACTAAATTCTACCAACTTAACATAATTGGGAGAACACGACAAAATGGTTTATCATAAGAGAAATAGGTTTCACAACTCGTGATGCTTGTATATCGCTTGTTATCAAATCTCGCTATTTAATTACAAATAATAATTAACTCGCTGAAGCTCGTTAATTATTAATGTGTAATTAAATAGCTCGATTTGATAACAAGCGATATACAAGCCTCACTCATAATGAAACCTTTTAATTATTTCACTTAATTGATAATTTGATTCGTGTAATTTAATTCCTAAAACTTGCAGTAAGTTTAAGTTCTTTGGATGGCCACTTCGACAATTTAGGTCTGTTAGCTGCAAAATCTGCTAAAAGAAATCTTTGAGAGGACGAGCAACATAAATGACTTAATAGTAACAACAAAGGAAAAGGCTTTATACTTAGGAATTACTCCTTAATTCATTCATAAAATTTATGAATTTTTGATAATGCATCTTTTTAAAGAAGATACACATGCCAAATAATAACATGTTTGTGAAATCATTTGTTGTCCCTTATATGAAATATTAAATATGTATTAATTGCATGATTATATTTAATCAAGATAGTCATTCCTTCACCATTAATTTCTTAGATTTGCAAAAAGACTTTCCTCCTCAGAATTCACATGTTTAATGTTTAGATCGTTTCACACCTTTTGTGTTATTGAGAATAAAGTCGGGCTTTTTGTATCCTTTGTGTGCGTTTGTATTCTTATATGTGCCCATGTGTTTTGATCTCGTCAATTATTTATTTTCTTCTAATGGCTTGATGCATCTGCTGGTGGCTACTCATCAGCATGTTATCATGTCCGCTGCTGGCCCGAAAACCCAATTTATTAAAAAACGTGCAATATCCCAAATTTCAGAAAAAAATGTTAAAACAAAAGAATATCTCTTTTGTGAAAAAGAACTGTCCTTAAATTTTCTTAGCTTTTCATTTAGCTGCTATTGGTTATTTGTTCTCCAATGATCTGACTTGAAGATACATATATATTGTCGAAAGGGTCATCTGCATGCAGAAACTAAATTGATAGTAACTTCGGTATAAAGCTTTTTACCGAAATGTATACAATGTCTCATGTAAACACTCTATGAAATTGAACATTTTGACTAAGCCATTTAATCAGATTGATATTTAATGCTATTTGTACGTTTGTCAGCAATCTTGCATAAATAGAAAAAAATGCTCACATTTTACTCAATACTCAAACCTGCGCTTAATGCATACATATTTATTATTGCAGGTTGAATGGTGACCTCAACAATTAAAAACTTTTATATTGTTTGTTATTTTTCAGTTATTTTGGAAAGAAGTTGTCCATATTGGTGATAAAGATAGAAGAATTGTATCAGAAAGTGCATATCCAACTGGTTCCATGACTGAAATTTTTGATGTTCAGATGTTTATAGACGGTTATATTTTTGCGTATTAATATTTTCAAAACAAAACATTTTATTACAGGTGGCAGTAATAGAGGGAGATGGGACAGAAGTATTCAGAACCCAGGTTAATGTCCCTGGTGACGAAATTGCGCCATACAATGCATATTCTCCAAGTGGTAGGGTTCAGGTTAGTAGTGTAACGAGTTGTTACAGATTGTTATTTTCAAAGTAGTGACGTATCTGGCGAGTGACCTAAGATTTTATTTTATTGGTCAACTAAAAATACAGGAGTTGCTGTTAATTTGGATTTTGTAAATTGACATTTTTTCAACATATGTCTCTTCAGTGGTATTTGGAATACTACAAAAAAATGAAATATTAATTAGTAATACTTTTTAAGTTAAATTCGTCAGGGCAAATACACATTATGTATTTGAAAAAAACTAGGTCTTCATAGTACCACAACTTGCACTACATATACTTTTTTCAGGGAGATTTAGTGTTTGTAAATTACGCCCGTCCATCAGATTTCCAGTTCCTGAATGAAAGAGGGATTAACTGCACGGGTCATATAGTTATAGCAAAATATGGCAAGATATTTAGAGGAAATAAGGTTTGTGTGAGATTAATTCCTGTATAAGCAATTAAATGAATACTTCTTATTTTGTTAAGAACCACACTGATTCAAATAAGAAGTACACCGACACTGACGTAATCAAAATGTTAGAATTTTTGTCGAATTCGGAGGTCGTGTTTTCCAACAGACAATAGGGATTCCTATTGGAACTAACTGCGCCACTTTTAGCTGACCTTTTCCTTTACTCGTACGAGGCCAAGTTTTTGCAAGGGCTTACACAAATAAAAAAAAAACATTTAGCCCAGCCCTTTAATTTCAGCTTCCGCTACATAGACGATGTACTTTCTCTAAATAATCTAGATTTAAGGAATATTTACATCAGATCTATCCCAATGAGTTTGAAATTAAAGAAGCAACTGATACACCTACTTCAGCTTCGTACCTAGATCTTTTGTTGTATATTGACGAAGATGGATGTTCGAAATCTAAGCTATACGACAAGCGTGAACTTGGGCAACAACCAATCAGCTATCATACAGATATTTCAAAAACATATCTACCTCACTGACCGTGTGACGGGTGCTGTTAACAGAGCAGGACATGCTTACCCTTCCGGAGCACCTGCTGTCACTCTCAATTTCACTGGAGTTAATACTGTGAGTGCCTTGTTATTGAATGTTGTGTTTTCTATCTCTGTGCTTTGTATCTGTCTAACGTCATTGTTTTCTGTGTCCTCGATTTGGCCATGTCTTTGGACTTCGATTTTTGTAAATTCCACTCCTTTGTTCCTTCAGTATTCTACTGCCGTTGTTTAATCAACAGATACTTTTAACGTATTAAATTCCCTTGTGCATTTCCAGAAGTGAAATTATCATGTCTTGATTCACATACTGTTATCTCATGTTGCAGAACTTAATCAAAATCATTAAAGCTGAGATTTTGATGACGTGTTAATATGATATAATAATCTAACTACCGACAGTTTGAAACAGAGAAATATAATAGTAATCCTATGACGTGCTCGAAAGGTGACAAATAGTCAAACTTAACTCCAGCAAATGTAATAATTAATATTTCATTGCATGATGTTAAGTACAACATGATATCAAATGGAAATGTAGGAAAAACAATAACGTTTGTAAGAAGTGGTTGATCCAATCATGTTAGTTTACGCTTACCGGTTGTCACGTAATAGCATTTAAGCAAATCATGTTTGTGATATTTATTTGAAAATTCGTCATAGGTAATAAATGCCTTTCAAGCTGGGGCTATTGGAATAATACTTTACTCAGACCCAGCAAATTATGCTCCATACAGTAATGTTACCGGAACATATCCTGACTCTGTATTTCTACCAGAAGACGGGGCTCAGAGAGGAACTATAGTAACAACTAATAAAGGTGATCCATCAACACCTGGATATCCGGCAAATGGTACGTATTTTCATCTTTATAGTTGTCGATATATACATTTTTTTATATTTGCAACTTTCGGGTATGGTCTGTTTATTCCAGTAAGAAATGAGGTTCAGAGATACGCCATCATCACAGCCGTTCAAACCAGATTATTGCAAAACTTACAGAAAAAGAAACTAAACCTGTATAATAATAATCAGAATCGAAATCTCAGAATGACAAAGCAAAGACACAGAAAAGAAAGTAACTTGATCATAAACTTTCTAAAGCGAGGTATCTTATTTAAGGACCGACCATTTAACCTAAAAGGGGGTGGGGGCTATGGTTTTTTTTTCGAAAAAAATATTCTGAAGCTGATTTTATGTGAAAAAATATTTTGGCTGCAAAAATAATGAAAAAAATATTCTGAAGGGGGCTTTTTGCCATAAAAAAAATGCTTATTTAAAAAAAAAATGTTTATTCTAGTTAAAAAAATAATATATTTTTGCGCGAAAAAAAATTCTGTCCAGATAAAAACCATACCCTCTTCGAGTTAAATGGTCGGTCCCTTACCGCTTGTAACAAATCATAACTTTGATCCTTGAAATAAATATAAAGGAAGAGAAAAACATCCTTCAAAACGTTGACTCTTTCAGACTGAAACGACCTTAACTATATCAAAGATATTTTTTCAAATAATCCGATAGGCAAAGGCTTCTTACATGTACTAATGGAGTTTGTAGACAGTTGAATCTTCATATGATATTGAATGCCAAAAAATAAGGTAAAATACAATGTTTGGTGGCTTTCATTTAATGCAAAAGAAAACTACGTGGAATGATTTGCAAGTGCAGTAATTTTGAAGGTTTTAGACTATTTGTATATATAGTCGATATTACGATCATTAAATACATGTACATTTGAGGCATTTGAGCAGATAACAAACCTTCCTGTAGATAATTAGAAAGAAGTCTAATAACAACTCTTCACATTAATAGAGTACATGCAGAGATTGACAGACGATATACTTAAAGAAAGACTTCCACAAATTCCATGTCTACCAATCAGCTACGGGAATGCCTACAATATATTGAGGTACTCTAGTATGTTTCACGCCTGTAATATACGGTTTGGTAACAGAATGTTACTGTGAAACATAAGCGTGTCTGTGTATTTTTGTTTATTAGGAAGGGAAAAACCTGCACCTAAATGTATGCTGTCGACACTAAGCAAGAAATAACATTAACAGTATCAACTATGCTCCTTTTACATTTTGTTTTCTTGTTATGAAACCCAGGTTGCAAACCCAGTGCGCTTCAGACAATAAAGTAATCAATTTTTTAAGAAATAAAGGAATATGAAGTAAATGTACATGGGACAAAAAATGAGATAAATACATGGTAAGATTAAGCAAATGGAACAACGCTTTCACTGTTGTTCTTCATCTTGAAGTCGTCGCGAGGCTTCAAAACAATTAACAAAAAAGGGCAAACACTCCTCCCTCATAGAAAGTTTAAGGCGGCCCCTAGCATCGGTTTGAGTGGAATCCCTTGCTAAATGTTGAACAAAGGTACAGCCATGTATCCCTCCTTGTCATGGATGCGGGGTCGTCAACAAGCATAACATAAGGCAAGGTACTCTTACAAACACTGTCATGCTTTTCCCGACAAAGGGACCAATCGACAATACAACATATAAACTATCACAGGACACTCATCGGGTTGATTGTAACAAAACTTGTCAAGTAAAATCGGGATATGTGGGCAATACATATACAGATGGTCAGAATAATAGTTTAATGTTTACAAAACCAGAACTTGTGTGTTATTGTCCGAATATTTTTTCCTTGCTATTGATAGAAGTATTTGAGCAGGAAATACCTGAGATTGGATAGACATAAAACAAGATTTGATAGTTTGAAGAGAATTGAATATGAGCAAACTTCTACAACTCCAAATAATTTAGATTTGAGACCAAAGACACTGTGCCATTATTTTTCAGGCACATGGCAGGAGATAACGTACCAGCAACATGGAGAGGGGGATTAAATATCACCTACAAGACAGGTCCACTTCTGAAAAATGCACGGTAAGAACTTAATAGTTATGAAATAAACATTTAGTATGCAACTAATTGATTAACAATAGCCGGAAAATTTATATTTTAGAAAAGAAATATTGAAGGAAAAAGTAAAATAATCGTATCAATTGTTGAAAGTTTTCAAAAAATAAATAAAACAAATATCGACAACATCCCTTCCAAGGAATCGGTCTATAATAGATAGTTAGGAGGAGCACAAAGTCATAGTAATTTTCGTTGAATTATATTACGACGGTCAGTGCGACTGCGTTTTTGCAAAGTAAATCGAAAAGTTGAGTGTTTGTAGATTTAATGCATTGAAGAACTGAAATATTATTGACGTTATTTGGCCGACACTTTACCTAGCTTAAAACAATAAATTAAACTTGAGAAAAAACATATCTTAAAATATTGTTATATTTTCCCATATTTCAAACAAAGATATTTATAATGTAGGGTTCGTTGTAGTCATTTCATTATATGCTTATATGTGCCGACGATAAACGTACTATTTCAATTTATGAGTATACCCGTGTGGTCATGACTGAACGGTCTTAATACTTTATTGGTTCGGATCATATGTTTATAAAAGCTTTTTATACATTACCAGTAAAGTGGTATTGAACGTCAGAAACAGACTAGAAAACAGGCCTATTTACAACGTTATAGGACAAATAAAGGGCGACATAGAACCTGGTAAGTATCGCAAATCGATTTAATGTTGAGAATTATGCAAATGTATGTCATTTAAGGATATGGAGTAAATGCACATGATACAAAGTCTGTACAAGAAACTTTGTCTCATCATTCACTTACTCCATATCCCTTCTTTGCTTATGATATAAAAATACATTATAAAACAAATCCATGGAACAACGCTTTTGTTGTTGTTCTTCAATTTGAAGTCACCAAGCCTTATTGGAAAATACTGAAAACAGAGTTTGATGGATGTTTAAGAAAACTAGTTAAGGTTCACACTGAAGTTCCCGAAAGACATACTTTGAAACATTCCAAAAGGCTAATTAAGTTACCAAATTCAGAAAATATTCAAAAATCAAAATCCTTATCACGTGTTAACATCTTTTATATACGCAATAAATGGATGTTGTTTTGCATTTGATATAATACAAAGTCTCTACATGGTAAAACAAAGTAATCAAACAACGCCTTTATTGTTGTTCTTCATCTTGAAGTCACCACGAGGCCTTCAACAAGGAGCTTTGCCCATACCTTATAGTAATTTCAAGACTGCACCTAGCACCGGTATGAGTGGAATTCATTGCGAGATGTCGAGCTACGCTACATTCATGCCTTTGTACCCATAGATGCGGGACCGTCAACAAACATAAAATTGACTGGCAAATTGTTCTTACAATCGCTGTCATCCGTTGCCCGACAAAAAAGACTAACAGAAGTCAATCACAACACTGAAACAACCACAGGGCACTCATCGAATTAAAAGTAAGAAAACTTGGCATAGTAAAATCATGAGATGTGGGCACAACAAACGGTTGGTCAGAATAACAATTTGACATAACAAAAAATAAGAATGCCAAAATTTGAAAGAATGATTGTGCATCCAAATGAGAAATTTTCTCAAGCACAACTACATGACAACTGAACTGATAAAGAACATAATCTCTCGCACGGTGAATCCTTTTATGGAATCCACACCGCAGGAGAGACAGACTCCTGTCTAAAATATGCAATGAAGAGATATGGAATAAATGCACATGAGACAAAGTCTGTACAAATATATGGTAAAACAAAGCAATGGAACAATTCTTGTATTGTTATTCTTTATCTTGAAGTCACCTCGATGCCTTCAAAATGAGCTTTGCTCATACCGCATTGTAAGTTCAAGAGGGCCCCTAGAACCACACCGTTGAGAGCGGAATTCATTGCTAGATGTCGAACAACGGTACATTCATAACTCTGTTCGCCTGGATACGGGATCATCAACAAACATAAATTGATTGGCAAAGTGTTCTTATCATCGCTGTCATCCGTTGCTCGACAAAAAGACTGTCAGAAAACAATCACAGCACTTAAACAACCACTGGGCAGTCAACGAATTAAAAGTAAGAACACTTGGCAAAATAAATCATGAGATGTTGGTGTAATAAATAGTTGGTCAGAATAACAATTTGACACCACAAAAAATAAAATAATTCCCAAATTTTAAAGTATCATAGTGCATCCATATGAGAAATTCTCTCAAACACAAGTACACCATAATTTAAATGATATAGAGCATACATCACTCGCACGGGGAACGTTCAATGTAGGAGGAGATGTACAGATAAACCATGTACCCTTCTTACGAAATCCCCCAAAATTGCTAAGCTCTACAATCTATATTTTTTAGAATTCGAATGCATGGCGATTTCTTCAAAATTTATGCCTTATTATAAATGTTGAAACGTTGAAAAATAATAACAAAAAATACAAAGAAACGAAAAAAATATCCAACTTGACTCTTGTTAATCGCCAACCAGTATAATACTCAATAACCATATACTTCGCACATGCGCAAATGGTATCGGAATGAGAGTAAAAGGGATGCAAAACAATCATGTTTTAATTCTGATTTAGATTTTTAACTTGCATCTGTTTCAAAACGCCAGATTTTGTATTGTGACGTCATAGACACAGACATCAATGGCTACGGGAAATCCGCCTTCTCTTAGGTCGCCTCAGAAAGGTAAATTCCATTTTCTGTCATTTTAGAATCGAATTAATTCATGGCAGTTATATGGTATTGTCGTTTAACCATGGGCTTTGCATTTATATTCGTAAATCTAACCCCTCGCTAACGCTCTGGGTTTAATAACAAAATACCGAAGTCACTCTGCATATGCGCATTTCGACAGCTTATGTCTCTTCAGTGCAGATCAAATCATACCATTTGCAAATGGTGAATGAAAGGATATGGAGTAAATGCACATGAGACAAAGTCTCTACAAATACATGGTAAAAAACAAGTAAAGGAACAACGCTTTTATTGTTGTTGTTCATCCAATATAACAAGTCCATATAACAAAATGATAGAGAACAAATTCCAAATAGGATCTAAAAAGAAAAGCCAAAATCGGCTTCGGACACAGCTATGTGAGAGGGAGATATTCCTTATTTTTAAACAAAATTTTGTAAAAATTAGATATTGCAAGTTTCCTAATAAAATCGGATTTCGGACCAATCGGATTTCGGACCAGCACCGAAGTACTGGCTACTGGGTTGATGAATACCCTCGAAGACTAGTCCACCAGCAGAGGCATCGGCCCAGTGGTAAAATATAACAAAATACCGAAGTCACTGTTTATTTAGTTTCTGCATATGCCCATTTCGACAACTTATGCCTCTTCAGTGCAGATCAAATCAAAACATTTGGAAGTCCATAAAACGAAATATGTGCAAAAGCTGAAACAACGGCAGTAGAATACCGAAGGAACAAGGCAAGCGAAGACCACAAAAATCGAAATCAAAAGACGCGGCAAAAACGGCAACAGAGAAAAACAAAGACAAAACAAGGTTTCTTAATAAAATGGATTATCGGGCCAGCACCGAAGTGCTGGTTAAATTCAAGAGAGAACATTTGGAAGTCCATTTAACGAAATATGCGCAAAAGCTGAAAGAGAACAAATTCCAAATAGGATTTTTAAGAAAAGCCAAAATCTGCTAAGGACAGAAATATGCGAGAGGGAGATACTGCTAAGTCTGAAACAAAATTTTGTTAAATTCAGATATTGCAAGTTTTCTAATAGAATGGATAATCGGGCCAGCACCGAAGTGCTGGTTAAATTCGAATATAAAGACCCAGCCCATGGTGAAATGGTAATGTATACCTGCCATGAATTATTTCTTAAATAACAATGATAATAAAAATTATGACAATAAAAAAGAGAAATGATTATAATAAAGAAGGCAATAAAAAAGACAAATAAATGAAACAATTTCTAGGAAAATTACACAATTTTACTTTACGAAGGGTTCCCTAGTCTTTAAAATAAGAGCAGTATAAAACGGAAACAATTTGCATGTAGAAGAAGCACTTGAAGTAACATCTAATGATATGAATGCATTACTCATCAAAATAAAGTGTTCATACCCTCGACATTGAGCTATTTGTTAGAAAACGAATATTAGATAAAATTGAACCGGGCTATTACAAAAGTGCACTGAAAATTTGAATGCATTACTCTTTCATTTACTTGAACAGCTTATTTGAGTAGTTGCTGTAGCTGATATTCGTAAATGCGCGTATAAATATATTTCTTATTTAGATCGCTATGTAATTTTGGGAAACCATCGTGATGCCTGGGTTTATGGTTCATCTGATCCGACGTCGGGTAGTGTAGTTGTGCAAGAAATTGCCCGAGTGTTTGGACAGTTATACCAGGAAGGTATGTATACTCTATATATTGAATAGTGTTTTCATACGTGTCAATGTAATTCACTGCAGAAATCTGGACTATTCTTATAGCATCAAGATATAAAATTTCATATATAAATCTGTATGTAAAATAATTTTTCACATGGGTACTGTGCTTTCTTGACAATACGATATAACTGATCTACATTCCAATAGACGGTGCGTTTGTGCAGCACCCCTCTTTTTTAATTTAATAAAAATGAATTATTTGATGCAATATCTAAATTTTAGAATAAAATTGTTTGTTACTTTGTAGTACCTCCCTTGTGTACAACTCTTTCCTTTGTTGATTTGGGCTTTTCATTTAGATTTTTTATGGTTAGTTGTATCCAAAACGTGTTGATTTGGTATGCACTGAAGATGAATCAGTTGTTAAAATATCTATCTGCAGAAACTGTATTTACAGAACTTGGGTTGTTAGTTATCTGTTTCCACACAGTCTACATCGTATTCGACGTAAATGGAATTTGGTTTTGGTTTTTTTTTCTTTGACAAGTAATGTAGTGGTAAGAAACATAAGTTTTGTTTCCACTTGAACAAACGCTTTGCTTTTTGCAATACGATCTTAAATATTTGTTGTAAGTGCAGGAATACCACTACTAAAATAAATGTCAATTGTGTGTCATTATTTTTTTAAAAAACTGAATGGGTATAAAGTGCGTTTAACAATGAAGGGATATGGAGTAAATGCAAATGAGACAAAGTCTGTACAAATACATGGTAATAGTAAGCAATGGAACAATATGCTTTTATTGTTGTTCTTCATCTTGAAGTCACATTGAGGCCTTCAACAATTAGCTTTACTCATACCTCATAGGAAGTTCAAGACGGCCCCTGTCTGTTTAATGTCAGTTTTTCAAACAAAAACCAGTTTCTGCGCATTTGTAAAGTAAATCTGTGTCACTGATATCGAAGCTGATAAGGGATAGTTATTTTGATAAAGATAATCTACAATTCATTCAATTAAAAGTAATATATGTAAGCTATTTTTCTTGTTCTGTTTTTATATTGAAAGGATGGCGGCCACGTAGGACAATACTGATCTGTAGCTGGGATGCAGAAGAGTTTGGATTAATTGGTTCATATGAATGGGTAGAGGTTCGTTATCAATATTGAAAGATGGTTATCATAGAACCTTAATATATCAATATACTAACACCAGAAGTAAAGCTCACATCATTGAAAAGAATGAATATGGTTTCTTACTTAATTTTAATATTTAAACTGTGTTAAATGACTCAAACATAACTGACGAAACAGAGAATCTAACTGATTATAAATGCACATTTGCTTAAATGGAATGAATTTCTAAGTGAAGCATTCCGTATCTTTTACTCTTAGAAAATAATATTTACAAAAAAACCTTGTCATTTCAATTTTCATTGTAAGTTTATGTCATTTACAAATTTTATTTTATAGGATAATATAAAATGGTTATTTCCCAATGCTTTTGCATACATTAACATCGACACTGCAGTTGCAGGTACTGTTTTTTTTGTTTCTTTTATATATGCCTCTATAACAATACTTGAAAATAGTATAAACAAATCTTGAGTTTGCACTGAATATATTTCTATCCTTTTTTTTGTTGTGTCGTCTTTTGCTTTTTTCTATATTTGCATATTTACATGGCATTGTTGTTCATATTACGTTTACTTTCGTTTTAATTCACTGCTGACGATAGATTTGTTAGTATACTTGTAATAATGCCATACATTATCTACTCGGCATTTGTATTTTATGTCCTTATTTTAAATCACAATATAAATTCTAATCTTTATGAAAAAAATCCTTCTAGCCTTTTGAAAGTAACTCGCAACTTCACGACAATAGAAGTTTTTACATTGTCTTTTGTTTTTTGTTGTTTTTTTGTTGTTTTTTTATTTTTGTTTTTGTTTTTTTTTGTTTTTTGTTTTTGTTTTTTTTTGCTATATTTACAATATATGCATCATATAAAGATGCAAAGCCATCGAAGTACTGAAGGGTAATGTATCTCCGGATGGTCTTCTCAGTAATTTAAAGAAAAATAACATGTTACTTTGACAGGATTTTACAATTTGTTTTAATTTAAGGAAATGAAAGTATTTATCTAAGAACGGTTCCGCTGTTGCAAAGTGTATTCGAGAAAGCTGCAGATAAGGTAAGAGAATAATGTAAGGGTATCAAATATCTAGTAGAAATGAACTTCATGACAAATAGGCATTTCTTTCTAAGTAAACTTATGGTAAACTATTAAAAGACGAAAGATGGAAGAATGTTTATATGCTCAGTACTTAAACATCAACATCTACTGAATTGAAATCGAGTCTTTATGCTATGTGTCAATCATGTTTTGTTGAAGGAACCTGACGTTACTGCTGATTAATTGCATGACTGAAGTTGTTTCATGAATCATGCGTCCGATCTGTTTGGTTATAGAAAATAACAATGTAAATAACAAAATAACGAAGTACCTGTAAATTCATTTCTGAAGATGGCCATTTCGACAACTTGTGCCTCTTCAGCGAAGGTCAAATCAAACAATTTTGAAGACCTCGAACTGAAATAAGTACTGAAGCTGGTTCAGGAGAAATAACCAATATGATTTGAATAGAAAAATAGAAACCCCCAAAACAAAACAAAACAAAAAAACCCCAACAAACAAAAAAGACAAAAACAAAAAATCAAAACGAAAGAAAAAAAACAAAAAAAACAAAATCATTTAAGGACAGGTTTTTAACAGAAGAAGATACTTCTCAATTTTCAAGAAAATAAAAAAAAAAGATTTTGCACGTTTTCAAATAAAATCGGTTTCAATGCCGACACTGGGATACTGTGAATACTGCGGGAAATAACGGTCCACCAACAGAAGCATCAGCCCACTGGTTATAAAAACAAAAAAACGAAGTAATTGAAAATGCAATTTCTTTAGATCATCATTTTGAAAACTTTTGTATCTTCAGTGCAAATCAAATCAAATAGCGAATAGCTATATCTGCCCGCAATGTCAACCTAAACTAGAAACCAAAATTCTATAGTTTATGAAATAAATGCCGTTTTTCATACTGACGTAGTTCTAACAAGTTGGTTGAATTAAATGTTATGATTTGTTTATTTTAGGTGCCAGACCCACATGATAGATTTAGCAGTGTTTATCAGTACTTGCAAAACCATCCTCTTTACAAGTGAGCAGTCGAAGATATAAAATGTCACGGTTAATTATTTCACTAAAGTAGATTAATTAAATAGATGCAAATTATATTTTCTGCTCAGATTGGTGAACAGTGATAGTACTATATGTTAAATCTTATTTTGAAAACAGGTCCATTATAAATCTGAACCGTTATACCAAGGTTGGGCCTAAGAAGCAATCAAAATAATGTGGAGTAATTGAATTTGCTTTCCATCTCAAGTTGGGATTCTTTTTTTTTTTTCGAATCCGGGTTTTGAATAAAATTCAAGTTAGCTCTTATGATATGACGTAGTCACACTTCAAGCTCATTTAAAGCCGGTGCTGTTGCTTAGAAATATGTCGAAAATTATTTTTTTATGCAGGCAATCCTATAACACCGATATTTAGGCATTCGTTTAGAACCCCAAATACACAACAGCTACTTTTCTAGACGTTCCATAACATGGCTTAATGGTCAATTACTTCTCACGGAAATTTGGTGATTATGTATTTTTTCTTTGTATATAATTACCGAAGTACTGGATTGATTAAATGCACTTGGGGATTTACATTCCACTCACTCTTCACTAGGGATACAACTGACTTCTCATTTTGATTCCTTCCGCCTTTTTTATCCATCTTTCTCTTAGCAACATTAGTATAGCATCACTGTAATAAAATGTGATTTTTTTTCTCCAAGCAAAAATTCTTATTTTAAATTTTTGAGTGTTGAGAAGTTGTTACATTGATTTTACTGACAAATTGAAAAGAACAGAGTTTAAGTTGTCACTGCAGAAATTTTTCGAGTTAAGTTTTGATGATAGAATTTTGTAGACGTCGTTTTTAACACATTAATGGGTTATTGGTAATGGTTCTATACATTTGGTATTTCATTATCATTTAATATTGTTATTGGCGCTGTCTTTTTCTATTGATTGGGTTTAGTTGCAATTAAAGTTTGTATTTACTGTCATTTATAGCTATCCAATTGTTCTGGCTTTTTTCTAATAGTTACTAATTGTGACTGACTTTTGTTTTTATTAACAGGGTGCGTAAGATAGCTGGCGGCAGTGATCAAGTGGCTTTTCTTGCATGGGCCGGCATACCATCCACTTACAGCAAATTTGTATATGTTGTATGTATTAATGCTATTTCTATTCTTTAACATGCCATAAAACTGAGTATGCTTTTCAGATAAACCGATTTTTCTTTGGCACAGACAGTTCTTTAAGACGAAAAAGTTCTCTAAACAAATTTATTTCCATTATTATACCGCATTGTATCATATGTATAAAATATAGCAAATTCATTGATTAATCGACTGGTTAATGAATTAAGAGATAACTTTACTGTATTTTAGGATCTGGGGGGGTAAATTGTAGATTTTACTGTCGCAAACAGAGTTTTCTGGCGAACACGTTAGCGGAGCCGGAAAACAGTGGTTTGCGACAGTAAAATCTTAGATCTACCCCTGAAGATCCTAAAATACAGTTTGGTTATCTCTATACTAATGCAAATCTGCAAAAAAAGAAAACAAATAAAAACAAAAAAAAAAACCTTTTAACTCGATTTTAAGATTACAGGAAGTTTGGTATGCGTCTGCGTAATTACGTTGCTATTGGTTCCGAAAGTAAATCATGGATTTTAACCACCTGAAAGTTTTGATGCCATCCAATCAAAATAAGCGTTCCAACATAGATGCATTAGAATTACATTTTGCTGCATTTTCTCAAACCTACGTGTGAGAAGATCACCGAAAACCATGTTCGAAACTTCATATAATACATTGGCTGTATTGGTTATTTGTTATCTATCAGTTTTTAAATATCTTTGAGTTTATGGTCTTCCTAACGTTTAGATTTTATCTGCATTGAAGAGACATAAGTTGTCGAATTGCGAAAATGCAGAAACTAAATTCACTGCAACTTCGGTATTAAGTTATTTGTTGAATTTATACATAATGAATATAGTCAAAACAAAATATTTTTTAGTTATCCGGCTTATTTCTCAATAGAAGTTCAAAGTGAAAATTTAATGTACAAATATGTTATCTCCTGGAGGTATAATGCGATCTCTTGCGTCCATCTGTTCGTCCCCCGCCCGATGTAATATTTGTAAACCCTAACAAGCAACCGATCAAAATAACAGGAAATACAGAAAATTAGAACCACATGCAACAATCCATCAGGGAACTGCACAAGAAAAACATTCATAAAAAGACAAAAGACAACCATAGACAACGATAGGAACTCGGGATAGTCAGATTTGGTACCTGAACTGGCAAGAGGTAGCGGTATGGTTATACAGGTTAGACTGAATATCAAATCATATTTTTAAAATTTGAAATAAAATACCACCAAAAGCAAAAGCACAAATGTAGTTTGTTGATATTGGGGATCATTTAATTCCAAAAATGTATAAAATATTTTTAGGGAAAGGTATGGAAATCAGCATCTACTCCCCTGTATCATTCCAGATATGAAGACTATCATGCCTACAAAATGATTGACCCAGAAATGAGGTTTTCCAAAACTATGACATCAATATTTGCCGAGATGACTCGAAATCTAGCAGATTCTCGCATCATTCCATTTGATGTCATAAATTACGCTAATCATATTAAAAAAGCCACAAAAGAATTTTTAGACATATATGAGGAATACTTTCCTAGAACTTCAATTGGTTAGTATTTAGTTTGTTTATTTATTTCGCTAACACCATATGAATTTATTATATTTCACTTTCATCGGTATATTGAAATCTAATTCATTTGCTTTGACGTGTTCAAAGAGAGAAAAAGATATTGTTGAGACGTTGGATATACTAAATCATGTTCAAATCATCATTGAAAACCAAAAACTAAAAATCTTTAAAGATCTCCTTGTCGTTAAAAAAATTTGGCAAACCACCTCAAACAAAATAACATTATTGCCCCTGCAGACAAAAGTTCTAATTATATACTGTTCGTGTATATAACGTTATCATCACTGCCTAAATATGAAGTTGGCACCGACATTTCACTAGGAAACCATTTGTGTACCATATTACAATATCAAGGAGCGAGATAATTGAAAATCATACTTCTGTGCTAGAATCATCTAGTATCAAAGTGGACGATGAAATCAGTCTCCTTCCTTTCTTGTACTTTGTACGTAACATTCATTAGAATCAAGTTCGACAGATTCATTGTCTGGTATTCCACATACAAATCTTTCATTTCATATTTGTATATTTTAAAGGCCACATTTTTCAACATTCAACATTCACATGAAGCTAGGTTTTTACAACGTGTAATACAATAAAAAACTTATGAATTTTTACCCAGTCTCAACTGATGTTCTTTTTCTTAATGATCAAAATGCAAAGAAATATTTACAGATATATCCTAAATGAGCTTGAATGTAAAGAAACAACAGATACATCTATTTCAAATTCGAACTTACAACTTTTGCTATACATAAACAAAGATGGACGCTTGAAATCTGAGCTATATCACAAACTTGGCGATTCATCTGACCAACACTTATCCCTCTAACTAATGGGGTGTATTTCTAAAGTTGCTTCGCCAATGTCGAGCATGGAGTTTATACAGCGACCCTTTGAAACGAGTGAAAACACTGTCCCAAAAGAGTCACGGATATATGTTCGGCCTTTTTTTAACTTTAGTTCCTCAAGAAAATTATTCGGCCGACACAATGATATGACGTGAAGGTGTCCCAAATGACAATGAACATTTCAGATAGATTTTCATGTATTCACGGATTTACGGATTACACGATTTTGACTTTATCCTGGATTGATTAGGTGATAGTATGAAGAATGTCGTATATTGTGCAGTGAGAACATGCTTACCCTTCCGGAGCACCTGATGTGACTCTAGGTTTTAATGGGAGTTCACAGTGTTAATGCTTTAGGTTTGAATTTTGTGAATTTTAATATTCCTTATTTGTCAATGTCTCATGTCATATTTTTTTTATAGTTTTGTCATGTTTTATGATTTTGATTCTTGCAATAAAGTGTTTTTTTACGCCTTGGGTATTCTTCTGTCCTTGTTTCATATGTGTTTGCCTGTTTACTGATTTAAGGGGTAGATCTGGGGTAGGAGGAGATAACTCTGTTTTTCATTTTTTTAATACTTACACAGACAAATAGAATCATTACAATAGGTATTAGCAAAATTTAAAAATTGCAAAATATTTTACACACAGCAAATAAATATTAATTCTATCATGAAAACAAATACCCAACATCCAGTTATTTATAATGAGTGTATTTCACTCTACATTTTTGCAATGCTGTCCAAAGATAATGAAAATATGAAGAAGACGGATTTCTTCCAAGGGAGGTAATTTATAGCACAGATTCATCAATTTTATTGCTTTTTACCCACTTTATTCTAAATTAAGAAAAAATAGGACGGTAGAATTTTCTAAAATTTTAATATATCTTAAATATACTAGTTTTCTTTATATTCTCAGTTTTTGGTGAAAATTAAACGACAAGAAGTGTTTAATAGGGATCAAACTAGAGTTAAAATTTCAGCCTAAACTATTCAGAACACGCATGTATTTCAGTTCAAACTAGTTTAATTTACTGTCATTATTCATGCTTACTTTCACACATGTCTAAACTACAGAATTTTGCATTTGAAAATATCTTAAATCAAATGCAAATTTAATTAGAGTCAATTTTATACACCACAATCAAGTCCTGAACGGACCAATTAATATGAGGAAACAGGGTATCTTTGATGACCGCTAGACATAAAACGGACGGTAAAAATAGTTAAAAATTGCTGAAAGTCGACATGAACATGTGTAGTTTTGATACTGAAAATATTAAGAAAATCAAACGAGTGGAAAAGCTTCCCCAGGTCTACCCCCTTAATGTGTGTATTCATTTTAGCAATGCCTCGTTAATAATAATGTACTGAGCCTTACAATGTTCGAATATCTAAGGATACATTTAGAACAACTATATGCAGGATTTAAATTCACAGTTACTTCGGTATTTAGTCATTTGTTACCACTAGGTCGATGCCACTGCTGGTGGACTGTTAGTCCCCGAGGGTATTCAACAGGCCAGTAGTCAGTGCTTCGGTGCTGACCCGAAAGCCGATTATATTTAGAACCTTACAATATCTAATTTTTTGTAAATTTGTTGAAAACTAAGGAGTATCTCCCTCGTGCAAAGCTCTGTCCTTAGCATATTTCGGCTTTACATTTAGATCGTATTGGTTATTTGTTCTCTATCAGTTTTTGAACATCTTTGATTTTATGGTCTTCCAAACGTTTATATTTTATCTGCACTGAAGAGACATAAGTTGTCGAAATGCGCATATGCAGGATTTAAATCACAGTAACTTCGGTATTTAGTCATTAGAACAACTATAATGTGATTAATACCACATCTTTCCAAATGAGCTTGAAATTAAAGAGACTACTGAAACCCATACTTCAGCATCGTACTATACATTGACGAAGACGGACGTTTGAAATCTAAGCTATATGACAAACGTGATGATTTTAACTTCAAAATGTGAACTTCCCCTTTTTGAGCAGCAATTTATCTACCTCTCCAGCCTATAGAGTGTACGATTCACAATTGATTCGTTCCTGTCTAGCACATAGTTTATTTCGGTTTATGGACTTCCAAATGTTTGAATTTATCTGCACTGAAGAGACATAAGTTGTCGAAATTCGCATATGCAGAAACAAAATTCACAATAACTTCGGTATTTTGATATATATCAAACATAAAGGTCTTACTTTTGACCCGATGGGTGCCCTGTGGTTGTTTAAGTAGAAAAATATGAAAGGATATGGAATGAATGTACATGTGATAAGAACACACACGATACTTAGAAAACTCCAGTTTATCAAGGACAGGGCTTTTATTACTGTCTACATCTTGATGTCGTGATTGTCTTCTGTTAGTCTTTTTGTTGGGCAACGGATAACAGCGATTGTACAAACACTTTGCAAGTTACTCCATGTTTGTTGATAATCCCGCATTCATGAATAATGTGGAGCATGAATGTAGCGTTACTCTATAAGTAGCTTATGAACTTACTATGAGGTATGAGCAAAGCTCATTGTTGAAGGCCTCATTGTGATTTCAAGATGAACAACAATGAAAGCGTTGTTCCATTGCTTTGTTTTAACATGTTTTTGTAGAGACTTAGTCTCATATACATTTACTCCAAATCCCTTATCTGTTTTTTTCCTGTAAAATACATCGGCAAACGAATACCGAAGCAAGAAAAGGAAAGGGGAAATTCTAAAATCATAAATCCAACATCACGGCAATTCACAGCAACATGAATTGAGACAGTATGACAAAGACATAACAAATAAACAAAAATGAACAAGAATGCCACAAAACTAAAGCAAAAGTGAATAATGGTTACCGTATTTAAATGCATTGTTTTTTGTCTTTTTATTGTATTTCTTGTGCAATTCCCTGGTAGATTGTGGTACGTGGTTGTAATTTTCGGCCATTGTAGGTGTTTCCTGTCATCTTCTCCATTTAAATTTATACATGCATCAGCATCAAAACTGTTAATACCAAACATGAATCTAATTTTATTTCAGAACATTTACACAAATCTGTTAATGTTTTCTACGAGTCAAGCATAAAATTTATGAGGATACTGAATTCAGCCAATAGTGACAAGTACGTATATATTTCGATAGCTTAAAACATCATACAGAATTTTGAAGGTCCCGTTTAATTTCACATCCGCTCCAATATTGTTTGATTTTTATTTTGCATCATTAGTAAACACAATGACAGCAAATAGAATGTGATGGTTAAGCTTCCACTAATACATGGCTTTTCAGTAGGAAGGATTTCTTGAGCATGTGACAATGATATTACCATCATCAAAAATGCATAAAATGGTAAAAATGTTCTATCATTTTGTAAGTGTAGCCCTTTGCTGGTTCGAGGCCTAAATAAAATAGTGCACATATTTTATTATTTTGTTATTGTAGTCCTTTACTGGTTCGAGGCCTAAATGATAGACTAATGTCTCTTGAGAGAAGTTTTTTGATTGATGAAGGACTTCCAGGCCAACCTAGTTATAAGTATGTATTTAATAATATATAAACTCTTGGTCATAAATATGGAAATATGGAAAATTTGTATTTTTATGAGCCAAAATTTAAAGTCATAATTTCAGCGATCTTTAAAAGATAATTTGATTTTTTGAAAATAAACAACCCTTAAATATCTCAGGCGTTCTTAACAAAAAATATTCCATATTTATGACCAACAGTATATGTACTTACAAATAACGTTTCTGAAAATTGACTCTGTCATGGTATTTGATAGTTAAACATAAAGCAACTGGTCAATTCTTCAAATGATTTAACATTAAACATTTATCTATATATCTTAATAAGACTGCATTTGAAAATTTTTATATGAAATAAAAGAGACAACAGAAAACACCTACAATGGCTTAAAATTATAATTACATGCCACACTATGCTAGGGAACTACACAGAAAAAAAAACACATAGGAACTCGGGACAGCCGGACTTGTTACCGGCACCAGAAAAGGCCAGCGGTAGGGTTAAACCGGTTTATGGGTACCCAAACCTCCCCTTTATCTGTCCCGTTTCCCTATAGTTTAGTAAACATACGAATAAAACCCAATACAGGTAGACTACTAACTCCATGACCACAATCTTGAAAGGAGAGAATATGACAATACGTAATTTTGAAAGATGGGTCAAGGGGTGCTCGCCGCTAATCTGTCGGCTAGCTAAAGGAGCCTAGTCTGCTGGTAAAACACGGTCGCACCACGGAAGAAAAATCAAACACAAAACTTCCCGCAGGATTTGGTGAAGAATCTTCATATATGTCTGTAGACATCGGCAGTATCAGTGAGAGGCCAGTATGTATGTAAAATTTTCTGGTAACTAGATCTGAAAGCTAATTATATGTATTTATTAGAAAACTTCAGCTCTGAAAAATTCATTAGAAATATAGAATGTGTGTTTATCTTGGTTTTTTCACTAAATGATATATTTCTGAATTGACATATGCGTCTACTAAACTAACTTTTCAGGAATATGTTGGTCATTTGCTTGTCCTTGTCTTCTTACAAACTTCCAGTTTCTTGATATTCGGGTTATTGGATGTGGTTTTTTCTATTGATTTTTTTACTTTTTTACTTTTATGTGGGCCATGTAGTGCTTGCTTTATGGTGTGAGGTTCATCACTGTGTTGAAGACCGTACGGTAACCCTAGATGCTTTGTTTTGTGTCGTTTTAACCTGGAGATGGGATGTTGTCTCTTGACATTTACCTCATTTCCTTTCTTCACATTAAATATCTAATAATTTGTCGCTTTTTCCAAAAAAGAAATATTTCGACCACACACTTATTTTTTATTACTTTGCAAAAAGTTGTTTTCTTTGTAGACATCATCGTAAAAAAATCGATCATACAAAAAAAAGTAATAATCGTTCTGTATGTTGACACTTTTTCTGCAGAGAATCTGCTAATTGTAAGCTTAAAGATTAAAATGGAATATAATAGAATATAGCAAACAACAATTTATTTCAGTTTGATAACGTGCAAGGCCAGATCCAGACAACGAAAAACATTCTCTATCAATTTTACAAGTATATGGGCATATGGACTTCCAAATGTTTTGATTTTATCTGCACTGAAGAGACATAAGCTGTCGCATATGCAGAAACAAAATTCACAGTAATTCGGTATTTTGTTAATAGTAGAGGAATACGTGCATTACGGAAGGAGCAGATTTTACCTTATTAAAGACCGAACCGTGAGTCTGAAAACGAATAATCTAAGAACAATGGCAACATCGGAAAAAAATCAATTTAGTGATGACGATGTATATTAACCAGCATATTAACAAATGAAAAATGATTTGGAGCAAATGAGACTTAATCCAAAACGAAATATAGCAATAATAGAGTCTGTTAGTCTCGTCAAATTTTGGGACTTCCGGGTACATAATTTGTACCCGGAAGTTGCATTTTTAACAGAAAAATATGACGTTTTCAGCAAACAATAAGGACGTCATAATCCCACAACGTCATATTTTGGCGGGAAACGTTTTCAAATTTGAATTTTATCGTGATTTCTCGGTGTCACATGACGAGACTTACAGACCTTATACTCAACTGCTTATTTTTTTTATTAACACATTAAACGAGATAACAATGTCAATCAAATACTAAAACCTACACAAGACTAGATCAGCAGTAAAGAAATGAGGGAGAGTAGGATAAGTATAATGAGTATATCTTTTCGTGGTATTGTTTTTTTATTTCTATTCTTTTTATTTCGCAGGCATGTCCTACATTCTCCCGGAACAATAGATTATTATACTGGAGTTGTATTTCCTGGCTTAGGGGATATACGGAAATGTTATAACAGTGAAAGAAAGATGTCTTGTCTACCAAAAATACAGAGACATTTAACAGCTATTATCCATTGTATTTATTCTGCAGCTAGAGTGCTTGATGGATGATTGAAATACATTTTTGTTATATGCAAACGTTTGTAAAAGTTTCATTTTAAGCGATCGACATAAATAGAACTTCGTGATTTATACATCACTTTTGTTATTTGTTTCTTAAAGTAAAGAAATTTGTACACAATTTTACAGTTTATACCAAACATTTAAGTAAAATAATGATAAACAAAATGAGAAATAATTAATGCCCGATATATTTTATAATGTACACAGTTGTCAAAAATATTAGTTTGGGTGGTGCGCGCATTTGTTGAAGGAATTGCATCTAGTGTATTTTTTTTTACATAAAGCAATGTATCGACGGTTCAGAAAGATATCATTCAAAATTAATACATTAACAAGCGTATTGTCTTATTGTAGAATACAACAAGCATTAATAAAGGGATATTGAGTAAATGCACATGAGAAATAAGTTTCTACAGATAAAAAACAAAGCAATGGAACAACGCTTTTATTGCTGTTCATTGTCTTGAATTCACAATGAGGCCTTCAACAATAAGGTTTGCTCATACCTCATAGTAAGTTGAAGAGGGCCAATAGCACTGGTTGGAGTGGAGTCAGTGATAAAATGGGGTCAATATTAGCTATTACTATAACCTTCCATCTCAATATGAACTTTATGACTAAAATTAAAATTTTATAAAAAATAAAGAAACCGAATGAACAAATAAAGGCAAATTAAGTAAAAATACTTCGGACAATATCCTTCATATACATCGTAAGATTAAACAAATGAACCAACGCTTAATTGTTATTCTACGTCTTGAAGTCACCATGAGGCTTTCAAAAATAAGAAAACACTCATACCTCATAGTAATTTAGAGACGGTCACCATCATCACATTGAGCAGAATTCACTTCCATTTTTTATGCTAGTCTACTTGGTATAACACCTTACTTACATCAATTCTTTTTTGATCATCTCAGTACTACAGTTTGCTTACGACGTAGACCCTGAAGGTTTTTAGCCAAAGCAATACATTATTAAAATGTTTAAAGGCGTCAAATATAGGCTAGATCTCAAAAACGCAGAGCAGATACGGAAGAATTGATATTTAAGACGGGCAATTTTAGCAAAACCGTTTTTTTTTTAATAACGGAGGGCTTCAATCGTATCTGCTTCTGAAAAGAAAAACTGAAATTCCCCGAAACGACGTCAAAGCCTTTTATGTTTAAAGTGAAGTGTACCTTCACCAACGTTGGTTGTTATTTTGTTTAATCGTGTCTGAGTAAATACCATTAAAAACGTGTTGAATGTTAATACAGTGAAATATTTTGCGTCTTTGACAAGCTATAGTTGACTCAATTTTTGTAGTTTCAAAATGACCAATTTTAGAAGACTTCAAATTGTTAGGATCGATCAATAATCAAGAGGCACCGTGTGATACACAGGTGCTTTGGATAAAATTTTTGATCATTGTGTGATACACAAATGAGAGTCAGAAAAAGGGGGGTCTAATATGAGGTGCAGCGAATTTTGCCACACGGAACGTCAAAAAGGCCAGCAATAGAGTTACTTCTATGTACAAAAGAGCTCCGCTAGACTGTTCTGTATATGGATTTTCTCGCAGTGCACCAAACATCAAAGGCTACATCAGAGGATATTCATACCACAATGTACAGCTATTATAACCTTAGAATACATCTGAAAAATATAACAAAAAGCAGCAGCAAAAGAGAAAAATCTTGCGAATTTTTTTTTTTTACAATAGCTAAAAACTGCAAAATGGGCTGGGAGGGTTGGGTTAAATTTCTTTATCCAAATATTGTTGCACCGAACGTTTGAGATGACCACATGTGAAAGGGAGATAATTCTGTCTAGTGAATAAAGGAATGATTACAAATTTTATACTTGAATGGTTAAAAGAATGATTCCCAAAACAGCATTAATTAATAATGCCGCAATTTGTTAAATGAATTTAAGATTTAAAGCTTAAATTCCATTAACTCATATTTGGCATACAAAACACAAAACCTAGATATTGGTTGGCAATAACTGGCAACAGCATTTTATTCAACTTTTTGTGTTAACAGTAATATATACTCATGTATCAACTTTTACTGTTCATAAATTTCACTACTTAATAAATGTAACGATCACTTTAACTGCTTAAGATATGGATGCACTACAGATACTTCATAACTGTTCACTATTCAGTCTGTATAAAAGTTACCGCTAATTATGGCAACTAAGATCGATCAATAATCAAGAGGCACCGTGTGATACACAGGTGCTTTGGATAAAATTTTATTTCATTGTGTGATACACAAATGAGAGTCCGAAAAAGGGGGGTCTAATATGAGGTGCAGCGAATTTTGCCATCTTGACAGAGCAACCTTGATCAAGAGGTGCTCTGTCAACCGCCATAAATATGGGGGTCGCTGCACCGCTGTTTGCCCAGTCATTGCCCTTTAAAACCTTGAAACTGAACAATCCTCATTATAAGAAAATAACCAAGAACTTATATACAAGACATAAAATGGTCATCATTTATAAAACGTGCTGATGATTAGAAACTTCTACACACAACATGTAAAATGGCCATAACAACTGATAATTATATTGACTCCCAAGTTATTATATGCCTGGCTACAAATTTAGAAATGTTGTAATCCAATCATTAATTAAAAATTGTTCAAGTGCCCCTTGCATGGTGTTCAAAAGGAGATTAGTACCCAAAGTATTCAAGTGGACACCATCAGGAACTGGCTTCACGAACTGTGAATAATATTTACGAATTTCAGGATAATGAATATATCTACCACCAAGGCCTAAAGTAAATGATGCAATGGAATTGTTAAGACGGTAACGACATTTCATCATCTTGGCAACACCGCCATCGGTTGAATATCGCCACAGCAACCTTGGCAAAATTTGTGACCAAATAACAATTGTATGCGGCAAAATTGAATTGATCCATAACAAAATTTGCTTGATATCATTGCGTAAAAATCCAATTTTTGTATTGCCTATATCATTACCTGCTAAGTGTAATACTAAAAAAGTATGGGGGTCATCGTAAAGAATTATTGTATTGATACGGTCTTTTAATTGATGGACTCTCATGCCACTATAACCTTGCCACCAGATTCTGACATTCAGACGATCAAGCCCCATGTTCAAGCCACCAGGCCGGCTTTTTGCCGCTACAAAAGCATCTCTAATTATGGATGATCCCACCACCCATACTGTTACGGGAAATATCCTAAAAATATATAGTACTTAAAAAAATTAAACAGAAACAACACCTGTGGCTGTGAGTAAAATTACGCCTAAGGTCTTATATAACGTTTGTACACTACAGACTTCCAGCGCCCCGCTTTCATGATATCATTATCTGGAATACCTTGTAACGACAAACTGGTGGCCGCCCCTATGCGAAATGAGTGAGAGCTATAGCCCTTTTGATCGAAGCCTAAATGGACCAGAGCTTTCTTTAATATTGAGACCACTTGATAACGGGTTAGAGGTGTACCATTAAAATGACAGAAAAATTACCCTTGAAAAGAAGGTCTGACTTGCATATAAGCATTTATTAAGTGGTGTGGACAAACAAAGGCGTCTGATTGCTTCGGAATTTGAATGACTACCCCTTTTAACCACTTGATCAGTTTTTGAAGAAGTAATTTGGATCTTTAAGCTATCTCCACGACATGTTACATTATTTTGCAACAAAACATGTCTATTTTGATTGTTGCTCAAGGCAAACTCAGATATGCGGAGAAGACCATGAAATGCTAATGAAAATGAAGCTTTAAAAAGTGTAGCCTCGTAATGAGTTTTGCAAATGATGTGAAGGACACCCAATATTTTTTTGAGTAATGGACAAGTTATTGGCAAACGACTATCTTTAATCTGACCCTTTGACCTTTTTATCCCTTCCAGAACTTTCCTTACAACAAACCTGTGTGTTATGTCTTCAAATTCATTCAGTTAACAAAAGAAGCTGATACCAGACAGATAACAACTTATTGTAGAATGTGATAAATTACACTGCACTAAATGGATTATAAATTGAAGAATTTCAACTACTGATGCAGACCAATGGTCGGACATATTATTTTTTGCACGAAACTCACAGAAGGCTGAAAAACCACGTTGGTATGCCTGAATAGTATTAGGAGCTAGGGACTTCACTATAAAACTTTCAATTACTGTTTCAAAATTGCTAAGAATTTCTCTGGAATTTTGCAAGGAAATAAATCTGCTGCTGTTGCCGCTGTTCTGAATCGCTGCATCTGAAACCGAGACAAAGCATCTGCTATTTCATTATTTGAACTCTCAATGTATACTGCCTTAAACTGAATATTTTTCAACATGGCCAACAGAACAAGTGGACGAACGAGGGTCATCACCGATTTATCTTTGGATGTACTTTTATTCAGGATGGCCACTAAAGCCGAATTATCAATACGAAATATTATCCTTCTGTTTTCTGACCTTTTTGCCCATAAATACATAGCCAAGAGAACAGGGACTAACTCTAAATAAGCTATGTTACGTAAAAGGGGTGAATATTTGATATTATCTGGCCAGTACATCTGGGCCCATTGTCTGTTAAGATAAGCAGCACAACCCAAGTCCGGATTACCTGATGCATCAGTAAAAAGTTGTATAAAATCATTGGACACCCAAACTTTATCTGGAATAAAACAATGGCCATTAAAATTGTCCAGGAATTCCAATAACATTAAAACATCAGCTTTCACTTCTTTATTTAATCTTATTTTGTAGTAATGTTTCCCTTTGTCCAGACCAGCCAATAAATCATAAAATCTACGAATAAATGTGCGTGCAGCTGGAACAGCATTAGCACAAAACGAAAGCAACCCAGTTACGGACTCTAATTCTTTAACACTGACCTTTTTACTAAATAACATTGGATTAAGTTGTAAACGCAACTTGTCCAATTTTTCTTGGGGAATATAAACCATCATTAACTCAGTATTAATAAGAAAACCTAAAAAAGGCAAAATTTTAGTGGGGCCTAAAGTTTTATTTTCTGCTATAGGTACACCTAATTCATGACACACCTCCCGAAATACATTCATTAAATGTAAACAGTCGTTTGAATTTTCAGGACCCATAAAAATGAAATCGTCCAAGTAATGATCAACTGAGTGAAGGCCTGATTTTACTTCAACCACCCACTGCAAGAAAGTTGAAAATTTTTCAAACAAACTACAACTCAAAGCACAACCAAAAGGCAAATTCTTATCTATCCAAAATTGTCCTCCAAAATGTATGCCTAATAGGTCAAAATCTGCTGGGTTTATAATCAGCAGTCTAAATGCTGACTTAATATCCATTTTGCCCAAAAGTGCCCTGGGCCCAAGGTCATATATTTTTTCTAAAACTGTGTCAAATGAAGTATAGTTAACTTTACAAAACTTATCCTCAATAAACGAGTTAACTCCCAAATTAGTAGGGTAAGACATGTGTGTAATCAATCGCCATGAACCATCCGATTTGGGAACTAGACCAATTGGTGAAGTTCTAAGTGTTGATATAGGTAAATTTGAAAATGGTCCTAACATCCTACCTAGTTCCACCTCTTTGGCCAATATAGATAATGTTTCACCCTTGTGCAGTTCTGCCGAAATCAGATTTTTTGAAATTGTATGAATTCTAGGACCTGTATACTGAAGACGAAAACCTTGACTAAAACCAAAATAAAGTTCATTTGCTTCTGTTTTCAATGGATATCTTTCCAATATTTCTTTCAACGACTGGATCTTAATTGGTGTATGACCTTTGTCCCACAAACGTGCTATCAAGTCGTGGTCTTGGGAACTGTTGCCGATTTCTAAATGAAAAATTGTTTAACTGTGTATTAGATTTTGGAGGTCTATTATAATGTTGCCTAGGCGATGGTAATGTATTGGGAGACATAGTAGTTATGTTGCTACTTATTCCCTTGCAATGTAATGCTGGGTGATAACCATTACATCTTAAGCATGAATGTGCATACATGCATGTTTGTCTGTAACATTTGCCAGTATAGTTAAAAGGATAACATTTTTGAGCTGATTGAGGGTAGGCTAAAGTATTTTGATGAAAATTACCCGAAGCATTATTAATGAACAGGAGCCATAATTCTGTATCGACCATAGCCCAAGAACTTGAGGGATTCCGAGCTTTCTTAAGACGAAATTGCTCGTCATATGCCCTCCAGCCATAACCTGAACATCTAGATGCTCCTTGACGCACAATAAACATATATTTGAGTAACTCTTGCAATCTTGTTGTGTGAGCTGAACAGTAGACACTAGTAAAAATAATAAATGCATTGGTCCATTGTTCAATTGACAATATTTTTTTAGAATTGTTTGGTGTTTGAACCATAATTTCTCCTCTTTGTAAAACTAATTTATGTGCTTCAGGGTTTGTAGTAGAATTGTTACTAGGTAACAAAGTAGAGAGATCTATAAAGTCTCCTTTGATAATTTTTTCTTTTATAGTATGAGACACCGTTGATGAAACTTCATTTTCAATGCCCATGACAGGTTCCGGTGTGCTAAGGCAATCTATGTTTGGTTCAGGTAGTGAAAATGATTCGACACCTGAAGTGGGGGGCAAGAGCAACCCCTGTGAATTACCTGATGACATATTATTGTTGCCTGTAAACACAGGCAGTTGATGGGCAAAACCAGATCCCAAGGATGCAGCCACAGTTGGAGGTTCGACTGGGTCCTGGGCTTCCTCTGTTCCAGTTGCAGTTGCTGTTGCGGGTAATGCTCGGGGTACCTGCCTGGATATTTTCTTCCTGGCAGCTGCAGCCTGCGCGGGTGCAGTAGGTTTCCTCTTCCTGGTCGACTTTCTTACAGACAACATGCCCTAAAAATACAAACTTACCATCTGACCAATAAAATTAATAAAATTCAATCAAGATCAACACTTAAGAATTAACAAAGATAAAGTGATGAATATGTTGTGTACATTTTTTACGGTATGAAGTATATTTATATATGCACACCAACTTTTCTTTTTTTTTGGTCAGACACTATGGTATCAGGACTTGCCCTACAGGCCTGTGCCAAAAAGCAAGTAAAGTGTTAAACAAACAAAAAATATCCATGACCACTTTCAATCCTACATATGTATACCATATTTTATTTTATTTACTATTATTTGTTTGCCTGTAAACACTGCTGCATGTGTAGAAAAAATTGTTGCTGTAGTTGTGTAACATGTACAATTATCGATGGTTGCTTTGAATAACTTGCAAATCTTGTCCCATCAGTATTATCCCTTGTAAATACTGGCTCATGACAGACTCCCTTGCAGCATTAAAATGTGCATATTTTCGAATAGACCGTTACAGGTTAAATGCCTATGGGCATGGCCTCGGCGATAGCAAGACTCCTCAAAAAGGGGGGGGTGTCGTGACTTGAATAATACCCGGAATATCAGACAAAAATAGTTTCGGGCATTAATTCATTTACATATAGGTATTGCTTCAAATAAGGGACGATAATTAACTCTTGGTTAAGTATTCAGGGTGTTTGACCGATAACGGCATGGTAATTATATCGAGAACAAACAAAAAAATCTACATTCTGGAACATTCATCGCCATCGTGTCAATAAAACCCATGAAAAATCTATAACTAATATAAACAACATTGGATTATAACTCCTGGCTACTTCTCTGACACAAAATGTTACAGATTACTACAGATTCCAACTTTAAATTTCTTTATCCAAATATTGTTGCACCGAACGTTTGAGATGACCACATGTGAAAGGGAGATAATTCTGTCTAGTGAATAAAGGACAACGGCAGTAGAATACCGAATTATTACAAATTTTATACTTGAATGGTTAAAAAAATGATTCCCAAAACAGCATTAATTAATAATGCCGCAATTTGTTAAATGAATTTAAGATTTAAAGCTTAAATTCCATTAATATAAAAATAAACATGATTTCAAATCATAGTGATAATTTGTTGGAAAGATGATCTCGTTTTGAGATAAAAGTGATAAACAATTAGGCTTGGAAATGAACACCTCTGAATTCTTCATAGGTATAATATAAGTAGCCTTTACCATGAATAAATGTGTCAAAATAAATAGGTGTTGACAGAATATTGTAAAAATGGTCAAAAGGATATTTAAAATAAAATAGGGGGTTCAGGGCAAAAACAAATTATGCTTTTTAAAGCCAAAATCGGAAAGAATCCGATACTCGGACAAAAATACAAATGAGTGCAATAAAAAAACTACCGAAAAGTAGAAATCCAATGGGCAAAAACAGGTGAAAAACCACAAGAAAAATTGTAAACCGAAACGATCCTGACTTGGTACAGGTATTCGAAAAGAAATGGTTTGTTAAACTTGTTTTATAGCGGCGCGCAAAACGTCAAATCTCTGCTTCCATTGCGATGCTGTTCACTCTGCTCTAAGTTTGTAGATAGAGTATATGATGGTCATTTTCGTTTCGAGCGATCAAATTATCTGTTTCACTGGTATTACATAGAAATAATTATATCAGTTTACAATGAAAGAGCAAATCTCGTTTAAAAGCAAAATCTAAAAAATGCTTATAAACATTGATGGTATCATAAACTGATTTCAACTGGACGGATGTCATGTTCCGGCGAGTGGCTTCAGCCAAGTAGGAAATTTCTTGACATGTACAACTTTTACATACTATGTAAAGGGGCTATTTTGTTTCTTGAGTGGGGCTTATATCTTTATTTTTAAATGAAACATATTAAAATCTACATTTTTAAAATTTTACAAAACGAAGGAGTACCTTTGCATTGGCCTGTCCTTAGCTGTCCCTCAGTTTTATCTTTTTATTCTTCTTGGAATTAATCATTATTTTACCACATTTTCATTTTTTTTGGTTCCCATGTTTATTTGGTCTCGGGCAAAAATGATGATATATTTTATACCAACATATTGTGCTCAAAATTATGACAGCGTACAGTGCATATCAGTAGTTTTATATTTAAACATTTTAATTTTCAAATCCAGTTTTATGTTATTTCTTATTCAATTGGAAATGTCTAAAGGTAGTTGGTATAACTATTCAGAAATATGTTATATTTTTCTCTTGTAATTTCTTTTGAAATTTTATTTACTCTACTGGCATTTCTACATTTAATTTGAATATTTTTCCTTCAATGCATCAACTATTATTATCAGCTATCACTAATATTTTACTTGAATTGCATGATTTTGAGGTTACGGTTTCAAATTTGACAAAGATGAAAACGTTCGATTACCAAATTCCTTATCTGTGTAAAAAATCCTGTTTTGACATTATGATGTTTCCAGGTATTACAGAGAATTCCAAACGTTTATCGATTTTTTTCTATGAAGTTTAACTTCAGTCGAAACTTTAATTAACAGATTCATTAAGTGCAGATGAATAAAAACAAAGCGTTGTTCCATTGCTTGTTTTTGCCATGTATTTGTAGAGACTTTGTTTCATTTCCATTAACTCAATCTCCCTTCATCGCTTATTGTAACTCTTTCTTTTCAATATGCAATTACGTTATTCGAAATTTCAATTCGCAAAGCAATGAAGGTGAATATTTTAAACAAAATGATGCAGAGAATCCTCATTTTTCATTGCACTGGTCCGTTGTGGAAAGTGACTATTTCTAAGCAGTGCAAGGCTTATAAGTTACGCACCTATGGGTGTTACCTTTCACCTAAACGAATATCATGAATATTGCTTTTGTCTGACTATTGCAATAACTGGTGGTTTCCTTGGATACGATTTAGGCATGAAAAAAAGATAATTAGGAAAGAAGCAAAGAAAATTAAATATATGCATTCGGTTTACAAAGTCTATTATAGCGATACAGGTATCAAAATCTCCAAGGTATATCTGCAATTGACAGAGGAGTTTTGTCACTGCAGATTACTTACCTAGAAGATTTTCAACAAAACTAACAAATATTGGAATGTACAATTTCCCACCTGAAAATTTGTTTTCAGTTAATTAATTTCACAATAGTTGTTTTTATTTTACGAAAGGATATGGAGTAAATGCACATGAGACCATAGCCCATATGTTAACTCCTACTGCAATAATTTTAATGAGCTGTATGGCCATTTCGGAAATTTATTTCTCATCAGCAGCACTATAACCCAAATAACAAAATACCGAGGTTACTGTGAATTTAGGTTCTGCATATGCCCATTTCGAAAACTTATGTCTCTTCAGTGCAGATAAAATCAAATATTTGGAAGAAGTCCATAAACCGAAATAGGTGTAAATTGATAGAGAACAAATAAAAACCAATAAGATCTAAATAGAAAAGCCAAAATCAGCTAAGGACAGAGCTATGCAAGAGGGAGATACTCCTTACTTTTAAACAAAATTTACTAAAATTTAGATATTGCATGTTTCCAAATAAATTCGGTTTTCGGGTCAGCACCGAAGTACTGGCTACTGGGTTGGTGAATACCCTCGGGGACTAACAGTCCACCAGCAGTGGCATCTGCCCAGTGGTAACAAATAACAAAATACCGAGGTTACTGTGAATTTAGGTTCTGCATAAGCGCATTTCGACAACTTATGTCTCTTCGGTGCAGGTAAAATCAAATATTTGGAAGTCCATAAACCGAAATAGGTGTAAACTGATAGAGGAAACAAAGGAAACAAAGGAAATCCATAATTTCAAAAAATGTTAAAAATGCATAAAACCAAACGAAATCCGAATAATCAGTAATATCAAATACAGCTAAGGACAAAACTAAGTTAATCCTTCGGTTTTAGAATTTACATAAATTTAGATAATAGTAATTGAACAAAGTGTACACATGAGATATTATCTCATGTACAAGTACACCATATCTAAGAAAAATAAAGAGCATACATCTTTACCACGGGGAATTGTTTTACCAACTCCACACTGAAATAAAAGACAAACTCCTGTATTAAATATTTTACGAAAAGATATGGAGTAAATGCACATGAGACCATAATACATATGTTAAGTCCAACTGCAATAATTTTAATGGGCTGTATAGCCATTTCGGAAATTAATTCCTCATCAGCAGCACTATAACCCAAACAAAGGAAATCCATAATTTCAAAAAATGTTAAAAATGCATAAAACCAAACGATATCCGAATAATCAGTAATATTAAATACAGCTAAGGACAAAACTACGATGGAGGAAGTTAATCCTTTGGTTTTAGAATTTACATAAATTTAGATAATAGTAATTCAACAAAGTGTGCACATGAGATATTATCTCATGTACAAGTACACCATATTTAAGAAAAATAAAGAGCATACATCTTTACCACGGGGAATTGTTTTACCAACTCCACACTGAAATAAAAGATAAACTCCTGTATTAAATATTTTACGAAAAGATATGGAGTAAATGCACATGAGACCATAACACATATGTTAACTCAAACTGCAATAATTTTAATGAGCTGTATGGCCATTTCGGAAATTAATTCCTCATCAGCAGCACTATAACCCAAACAAAGGAAATCCATAATTTCAAAAAATGTTAAAAATGCATAAAACCAAACGAAATCCGAATAATCAGTAATACCAAGTACAGCTAAGGACAAAACTACGATGGACGGAGTTAATCCTTCGGTTTTAGAATTTACATAAATTTAGATAATAGTAATTGAACAAAGTGTACACATGAGATATTATTTCATGTACAAGTACACCATATCTAAGAAAATAAAGAGCATACATCTTTACCACGGGGAATTGTTTTACAAACTCCACACTGCAAAAAAAGACAATCTCCTGTATTAAAGATTTAACTGCATTTAAACGCATTGGAATTATTAAAGGAGAAAAGTGTAGTTAATCCAAAACTTTACAAGAATTTGGATAGAATAAAAATTATAAAAACATATATCACAAAAATGACTGTAATATGCATTTTTTATTACTATTTAAAAAACAAATTTCAAAAGAATAACATTTTTAAAATTAGATTTTAAAGTCAAACTTTTTGGTAGGGAGATGAAAAAGCAGAACACATTGAACATTAATTAGCTAAAAAACTATGTTCTCGATATTTTTTCATTATAATAATATTTGTGCCGGAATAATCTTTACTTTGATGTGTAATGCTATATCAAATAATGTATCAGATGCACGGATAAAGTATGTGTTTGATATAATGAACTATGAAATATATTTTTTCATAAATTATTCCATTACTTTTAATTCACTAGATTCCTAAATGGTTGAATTAATATTTTCATTTTGTATTTTGAAGCTGATTTTCTAGGTAAGTAAATTGCAAAATTACAGAAACTCTTCTGTCATTGCAAATAAACCTCTGGGATTTTAACACATTGATAATGACAAACGGCAGCAAAGTGATGACAAACGGCAGCAAAGTGGGAGTCTTACTCTACCCTACGTTTATACATATAGATTATATCTGGTAATTTTCTTTTGAGCAATCACAAGTAATGCATACAAATTATGATATCAGTTTGAAATAGCAAAGCAAATCTTATTTAAAGTCAAATTCTAATACATTATCTCTGAAAGTTAGCGTGCTTATAAAAAAATTTAAAGTGATATAGTTTTTGTAGTTCTGTTTGCGGTTTGCCTATCTTATAAAAAAAATTAAGATTTCGCATTTATTGTCTCTTGCCATATCCAGTGTTGAATTATTTGATGATTGTTGTCTGTTTAATGAAGGACGTTGATTAGGAAAGTAGCTGAAGGACGTGGACCATAAATTCAATATTCGGTTTCAGGGTAGTCTAATGTAGTTCCTAATTAAACAGGAGTATTTTTGAAAATATAATATTGTTAGAGTGTTTGGTAATGGAGTTTCATTTTGTAGTAAAATTAAATTATATACTTGGAAGTTTACAAACAATATTTTTTTTCCTGAAGCATCTTATTTAATTGGGCAGCAGCATGCCTCTTCAAAGGGGTGTTATTAGCCATGAATTTACATATTAGCTCCAAATCTTGACCCCTCTGTGATTTAATTTCAAATACCAGGGTAAAATTAAGAAATAAATCATGGCAGGTATATGGTTATTGGAAATTTAACCATGGGCTGGGCCTTTATATTCGAATTTAACCCAGATCTTTAGCGAGGGGTTAAATTTACGAATATAAAGGCCCAGTCCATGGTTAAATGACAATAACCATATACCTGCCATCAATTATTTCGATTCTGATATATTTTCCATTCTGAAGCGACCTTAAGAGAAGGCGGCTTTCCCGCTTCCATTGCTTTCTGTGTCTATGACGTCACAATACACAATCTGACGTTTTTGAACAGATGCAAGTTCAAAATTCAAATCGGAAGCAAAATAAAACACATTTACGTGTCTGAAAGGCATGATTAAGTTAAAACTGTTCTTAACCTTTATTTCCTTCATAAACTATGGCGAAATAATTAAAAACATTGTAGTTTTTCATCCCGTTTACTTATATTCCTGTACCATTTGTGCATTTGCGAAATATTTGGTTATCGAGTATTAAACTGGTTGACGATTAAAAGGAGCCATGACAGAATGCCGGTCAACATATGTCATGCTTCCCAGTTTTACCTGGACTGGATGTTATCAACTGTATATAAGGAAAATGTATATGCTTGCAAGAAAATATTCGGAAAGTTGTAACATAGACATACGTGTATAGTGTATTATATTTTGGTTTATGTCCTGAATACCACCAGTTTTAGCAAATGACATTATTCAGATTGGCTTTGATGTTTCTCTGCTCCTCTGTAACAATTTCAAATTGATACATATGTCCTGTAGGGTGTAAACTTTTCTAAGTTGATTTTATTTCTCTGTTTCCATAGTAGTTTCAAAATATTATATAAAGAATAAACCAGCAAAAAATGAAAGCGTATCCCATTATTCATCAGTTAAAGTAGTTCTTCTTTTAAGACATTTTGTAGGTCTTAACCTATATATTCCAAAAATAAAATAAAAATGATATGCCACCGATCATCTTTTCCTGTTATCTGGCTTTGAAAATTAGGCCAAATTCAGTATTTTTCAGCAAAATTTACAAAGAATATATAGGGAACTGTGATAACATGCTTATTGTTTATCTTTCATATAAAATAAATATCAGATAGATTTTTTTTATTTTTTTTATATTTCAGAGAGGTACACTTAAGCTATCTGTTACGCTGAAAAAAATTATATGTAACCGATCGATTAAGAGAGATATTTTATATAGTTTACGAAATAGATAATATTCACGGGAAAAGGGGCTAATTCGCGGGAAAGTGTATGTCAATCTATTATGACGTCACAGTGAATAGGCCAATACAGGAAAATTCCGGTTTGAAAATCAAGTCAATTCCGCATCCGACTCGTGATTCGCAAATGCGCCAATCGAATGCACCGTGTATTAGTGTCGAACTACCTTAAATAGTTTGTTGTTTCATGCAAAGGCCGTCATGTCATGATTTTTGGTGTCAACTTCCGCTCTGATATTTTTGGTTGATTTTGTTTCTATTGTACAAAGTTTTGGAAGTCGTTTTGTTTGATTAGACACTGTTTGATGAAAAGTGAATATTGGTGCACTATATTTAGTATCATGAACTGACTTCGACTGGATGGATGTCATGTTCCCGATAGTGCCATTAGCCCTGTAGAAAATAGTTTTTTGTTGCTTGTGTGGAACTAAAACTTGCATTTTTAAAAAAATTAAATATATTAAAAGTACATGTATGAAATTTTATAAAACGAGGGAGTATCTTGCTCATGCATAGTTATGTCCTGTGTTGTCCCTTAGCTTCATCTTTTTGTTCTTTTGGAACTGATTATTATTTTACAACATTTAAATTTTATTGTTTTGGGGTTTTTTTTGGGGGGGGGTTGTTGTTTTTTGTTGTTTTTTTCTTTCCATATTTGTTTGGTCTCGGACAAAAATGATAAGACAATTTATTTCAACATCGTGTTCACAATGTTTTTCAAGTGTAAAAGGTATATCATCAAGTGTAAAAGGTATATCATTTGTTGTAAATTTAAATATTTAGATTTTCAAATGTTTTGATTCTCATTCATGTTTATATAATTTAATTGGAATATTTTCTGAGGACTGTTCAGAATAAATAATACATGTCCCTTGAAATGGATATTCATTGGAATGTTTTTTTTTCTCGACTGACATTTTAGCATTTATTAAGAATATTTTTCATTCAATGCAAATTTTTCTATTCAACTATTATCATATATTGACGGGAATTGCATGATTTTGAGAATGTTTGAGGTTACGGTTTCAAATTTGCCATATTGTACACGATTGGCAGAGGAGAAAATGTTCGATGATCCAATTCCTTATATGTGTAAAAAATTCTATTTTGACATTATGGTGTTTCTATGTATAACAAGGAACTCAAAACTTTTATTGATTAGTATTATCCTTCTTCATCCTGCAATGAAATAGAGTTTCACGATCAGCGATTTTGCATTTCTTTTGTTTTCTGAGAAGTAACCGACAGTCACGTCGAAAGTTTAATCATCTGTCATCAACATATTCGCTAATCCTAACCTTTTCTTTTAAAACATGCAATTACGCTATTCGAATTTTCAATTCGTAAAACAGTAAGAGTAAATATTTTTTAGACACAATATAACAGAATATCCTCATTTTTCACTGCGCTTGTCAGTTTCTGAAAGTGATGCTTTTTCTCAACAGAGCAAGGATAATAAATTACGTACCTTTTAGTGTAAATTATCACCAAAAAAATATTACATTAAGCAAATTTCGTGATGAAATACAGTTTGGTTGCTGTATTTGCTAGTCAGTGTTTGATTATTTGGAATAAATGGTGGTAAGTCTGTATTCACAAAAAAAGATTATGGAGAAAAAAGCAAAGACAGCCAGATACCTGCATTAAGTTAAGGAAGTTCATAAATTATATTTGTCATCTTCCAAATAACACTTTTCTCAAGTTGTTCTTTTCATTGAGAGGGTATTTATAAAAAAAACAATAGATACCCGAGTTGCATAAAACTATGCTGCACACGTGTTTCAAGGAGTAACCTCTCATCAGCAGCATTAAAATCAAACAATGCGGACAGCCATTTATATTATCATTATTAGAACTTAATATGCATTGTTTGAAATCATCACTGGTAGCTTTTAATTAAACATACTAAAATGTTAAATTTTACCATGCAAAAGATTATCTTCATCACGCATGACCCTCTTTTAAAATGCTTTGAGTTCTTTTGTTTCAACAAGTATTGGGAAAGAAAATAAAAAAGGACAAGATTCCTGCATTAAGTTTACGAAGTCCATAGAATAAAAAAAATAATTTGTTTCATCTTCCATATCATACTTCTCCTTAGTTGTACTTCTATGGAGAGGGTATTTATATTGTCATTATGAGAACTGTATATGCATTATCACGAAAGGCATCCGTACGATAATCAAATGAATTACAGATGTATCTACAAAATACATATCTCTTTCTCACCTCTGTACTGACGTTAATTATACTGATAACAGTTTTGTCATTCTAATTGTCTTAACATCCTTCTCACTTTCACATCAAACATGACTTCCAGGGAATATAAGAAAGTTATTCTCGCAGCATTATTGATACTGTTAGCTTTCATTATTGGAGTTTTAATCGGATATTTTTCAAGAGAAGCATGGGTTCAAGTAGATCCAAGAACTACACTTCTTGATAAAATCAATAGAGAGGCTGACAGCAGCATCACACAGAAAATTTTTGATCATATTGATACTAAACAGCTTGACAAAACACTCAGGTAAGAAATGATTTGTGATAAGCTATTACTTTTGCCATTTTATACCCGGGTTATTTCTAAAATGGCACAGCTCAGCCTATCGCTAAAAAACAGAAATATTCTAGATAGAAATATAAATACAAACTAATAAAAATAGGAAAAGGCAAAAAATGCAAATCGACTAAATGTTCAGGCATTACAGCGTAGACTCGGGATTAACTTTTGCTGTTATTCAATGTTATTCTTGAAGTACTGATTTAATTCGGAATTAATATGAAGTCTTTTTATGCAGAAAACTGACGGAAACTCCGCGCCTAGCAGGTACAAAGAATAATAGGGATGCTGGGTACTATGTACACCAGGAATTCCTACAGTATGGATTAGAATCAGAAGTAGTTGAATACAACGTGACACTGTCCTATCCTGACAAGGCAGATGATAATTATGTAAGCATAAAAAGTATTTACTGAGTGTTACATAACAAAACACCGAAGTTACGGTAAATTTACTTTCTGCAGGTGCGCATTTTGACAACTTATGTCTCTTCAGATCAATTCAAAGCATTTGGAAGTCAATAAACCAAAGTTATAGTTACACGTTCACTAAATATTAAAACTTTATTTCAAAGCTAACTCATCATCCGGAAACCGGAAACTATAACATAGAGATTTAGCGTAATTCTGGAAAGCAGATTAAAATACAGTTAAAATCGAACTTGAAATGTATTTTATGGATGGTTCCATTGTTTTAATACCTAAATACCCCCAATATTTGTAGAAAAAAATTATTTGGATAATACATCAATATGCATTTATTCAGAGTTTTTGTAATGTTGACTTAATTGAATTAATAAAGAATACTCAAATAATTGATCAGAAATGTGTAGGGAAAATTAACAGCGCAGCGCACTTCCTCTTATTTATAGGTAGCGATTACAGATACAGATGGGACAGAAATATTCAGAACCGAAGTTGAAGTTTCTGGTGACGAAGTGCAACCATACAATGCATATTCACCCAGCGGAAATGTACAGGTTCGTACAGCTCTTTATACCAGAATTGTTTAGTATCCTCCCGATACAAGGATTTTCACAGAGTTATGTTTATTACTCACCGGAAAATTTATTCAACAAGAATATGATAAAGAACGTTACGTTGATATTAACACTAAGTAAATTCTTTGGTGGCCATCTCGAATTGGTTGAACAAAATAATGTCACAGTATAGCAACTTTTGACTGACGTTTTTACATTTGACTAAATTTAGCATCGAGTCGTTAGGGAATCATTTCTCACATGCGACTGAAATATGTATAGCAGGAGATGCTAAAGTTGTCAGCTCTTCATATTACTTCGGGACTTCGTGTGGATATATCAATTGGTTTCTCAATGTTGAATCTGTTGACTGAATAAACCATATCCGATTTCTGGTATTTAGATACGCCAGTTGTTGTACTTCACAAACATGTCCGCCCCATGTGACCAAGAATGTACTTTTACTGTTGTTACGATTGTTTTTTGTTTTTTTTATTTATCACATTGGCTATAGGGGGAAGGTTTGGATCCAATAAAACTAGTTTAACCCAGCCGCAGCAGGTTTGCACCTGTCCTAAGTCAGGAAATTTATTAGGCCTTTGTGTGTCTTGTCTGTTTTCTAGTTAGTTCACTTTATGTCTATGGGAGTCTAGGATGATGTTTATTTCGCTGAACCTGATTACTCTTTATTTAGGGGCCAACTCCGACCTGCCGTTGGGTGTGGGGTTTCCTCACCGTTCATTGAAGATCTTATGGTGGCTTTGAGTTGTTATTACTCCCCTTTGGGTCGTTGTCTCTTTGACACATTCCCCGTTTCCCTTCTTTTTCCTATTCAAATACCTAATTCACGACGTTGTAGGCTTTATGACATGGCTATTTCTATACTGAGACATTGGTCTTGTAAATCCTGATGCCGGAGCTCGGATATGGTCTTTTGTGAGATGTGAGACTCGAATGTCAGTACAATACCGAAATTATTGTTTTATTGGGCAAAATTGAGTTGAGTTATCATTACGATTCTGCAATGTAAGCTGATCGATGATATAAGACATGTAACAACACTTGATAATGCGATATTTCAGGGAGGCTTAGTATTTGTTAACTATGCCAGACCATCGGATTTTGAAGTGTTGAGGGAGAGAGGTATTAACTGTACAGGACATATAGTTATTGCAAAGTATGGGAAGATATTCAGAGGAAATAAGGTATGTGGTTATGTATTGACCGTTTTAAGGTACTTTTTAAAATTTATGTTGTTGAAACAACGGAAGTCGAATACCGAAGGAACAAAGGGGTGGTATTTACAAAAAAATCGAATTCCACAGACATGGCAAAAACGAGAACACAAAAAAACAATGATATTTGAAAGCTACAAAGAACAGAAATAAAAAAAAACACAACACACAAAACCGCAGCACTCACAGTGTGAACTCCCATGAAACTGAGAGTGACATTAGGTGCTCCTGAAGGGTAAGCATGTCCTGCTCTGTTAACAGCACCCGTCACACTGTAAGTGAGTCAATCTAGGTAAATGTCAAAATTGGTATTGTCAAATCCGGGAAGATGTGAATCTAGCTGAAAATGTCCGCTTTTATTTGGGACACTGACACATCGTATCTTTCAATGATGTTATGGTGACGGCCATTTAATTTCTTCAGGAATGAAATTAACATAGATTGAACAAAGTCCTGACTAAAAAGCTTTAGCTTTTATGACAATGTTTTGCTCTGTTAAAAAAATCGCTGTACAAACTACATGCTCGACAATAACGAATCAACTGTGAAATGTACACTCAATAGGCTGGAGAGGTAGGTATGTTGCTGCTAAGAAAGGGAAAGTTCATAATTTGGAGGTTAAAATCATCACGCTTGTCATTAAGCTTAGATGCTACGAAGCTGAAGTAGCTGTATCAGTTGTTCCTTTAATTTCAAGCTCATGGGGATATATCTGATGTAAATATTCCATAAATTTATGGTTATTAAGAGAAAGTACATCGGAAGTTGAAATCAAAGGACAGGGCTAATTGTTTTTGCTTTCTTTGTGTAAGGGCTTGTAAAAACGTGACCTCATACGAGTAAAGGAAACGTTAGCTTGTATGAAAAGGCGTACAACACGCACAAAGAGTAAATAAATTTATTTAATGTATGGTGTGTGTCCTATGGCATTCAGAAAACAGTGACTAACCAATCAGTTCTGGGTTTTTGCCCGTCACTGATAACAGCCAAACGGTTGTTTTTAAACGAAATTCCCTGTGTTAATTGTCTCTGAAAATTTATTTACTTGTCCTATTTGTATCATGCACTTAATTTTAAGCCATTACCTAAACAGTTTTGAAAAGTTCAGACAGTAAATTTTATGTTATTAACACTTTGACAGAGAGTTCAGAGACAATTAACACAGGGAATTTCGTGTAAAAACAACCACTCGGCTGTTATCAGTGACGGGCAAAAACCCAGAGCTGATTGGTAAGTCACTGTTTTCTGAATGACATAGGACACACAACATACATTTAGTTTTATAATAACCTCATAATTAACTCCTCCCTACGGTCGGAATTTATAATGAGGTTATTATATAATACTTATCACATTGCAAAGGAAGAAACATATGTTACTACATTTTATTGATTGATAAAATGATGCCGTCTTGATAACAACTGTAGACTATACAAAAACCAGAATTCGTGTTTTCAATGGTGTTATTAACATTTTTGATGGGATTTCGGTTTTTCCTCTGTTTAGTACTTTCAGACGTCCTTTTTAATTCATTATGATAGTTACATTGATCTTTAAGATTCTAATTGTTTATTTCACCATTGTTCAGCATAATTCAAGTATCTTAGTTTTACAGTGATATCTATCTTGACAGTCATAATTGGAGTGTCATTTTTTGGACAAATCCAAGACAGTTTCCTCATTATTAAGTTTATGGATGTTAAACAGAATTTTCTTTATACAGAGGTGCCATTTTTACTAATGACAAAATGTTATAGCGCTACCATGCAAATAACAAATCTTTTACTCAGAAATACATTTTTTGTTACTAGTCTAAAATAGATTGGCAACACCATTCAAAAATAAAGAGCAGCATAATACCGAAACTGTAGTTAATCTGAGTTCTGCAGATAACCATTTTGACAACTTGTGTCTCTTTCGTGCAGATAAATTAATATAACAGGAAAACCATATATCAAACTGACATAGAAGCATAAGCGACCTATAAGGAAAGAAGCATAGTTTTAAACGAGGGAAATAACCTAATATATATGCATTTTTTTAATTTTAGGTATTGTAAATTTTCAAAATATCGGTTTTCGGGCAAGTCGAAAGCTCTTGATGACTGAGATGGGATAACAATCGGGTTTAAAAGTCCAGAAGCAGAGGAATCTACACAGTGGTTACAAAATAAATAATACCAAACTTGCATAAAATTTCAATTCTTCAAATGTCAGACTAAGTATTATTATTTCTCTAATGATATGTCAAGTTTAAACCGGTTTTGACCCGTTAGATAAATTTTCTTTATTCAACGTATGTTGAATAAAGCCCCGTGCTATTTCCCGCCAAATCTATTCGGAATACAATTCTCCGTGTTTATCATTGATCATTAGAGAAAAAGATTACACCACTTTATCCCGTTTATTACCATATTTTATCCACTCTCGATAGTTAAATTTAAAAATTTTAAATTGCTCGGCAAGCCTCGCAATTAAAATTTTAAAAGTTAACTATCTCTAGTGGATATAATATGGTAATGAACGGGATCTTGTAATGTAATCTATATTTATCACACACTGCGTATATTTTACTGATGTTTTTGGTTTATTATAACATAATATGAAGCCTTTTTATTTATGACCACTGGGCCGAGGCCACTGCTGGTGGACTTTAAGTCCACAAGGGTATTCACCAACCCAGTAGCCAGTGCTTCGGTGCTAGTCCGAAAACTGATTTTATTTTTTTTTTAAATTGCAATATCTAAATTTAAGAAATTTTTGTTAAAACCGGAGGAGTATCTCCTCTTGCATAGCTCTGTTCTTAGCTGTTTTTGGCTTCCATATTTAGATCCTATTGGTAATTTATTCTCTATCAGCTTTTACACATATTTCGGTTTATGGATTTCAAGATGTTTTGGTTTGATCTGCACTGATGAGACATGAGTTGTGGAAATGTGCATATGCAGAAATTAAATTCACGGTGACTTCGATATTTTGTTTACATTACATGCCATTGAAGGGAAGTGAAGAATGTCGTCATTTAACGTATTCACCATGAGTTTTTGTTCCATTTTTTAGATAAATTTTATTTTGCATATTCACCTACTATACAGGTAAATTACGCCTACCTTGCTGGAGCTATAGGAATAATAATGTACTCAGACCCTGCAGATTATGCAAAATACAGAAATGTTAGTGGAACATATCCTGATTCTATGTTTCTACCGGAAGATGGTGCTCAGAGGGGAAATATTGTACTTAACAAAGGTGACCAGTCAACGCCAGGATATCCTGCAAACGGTCTGTGCTATTTTAGAAAGGAAATGTTAAATCTATGATCCAATATATGCGCAACAAAATTTACAATTTCTACTGGTTATCAATATGCTTGTGAAGAGATAACCTAGCTTTGCCTCTTTGCTAGGTCCTTTTTTATGGTATTTGTAATAATATTTATTTTGAAGCTAAATAACATGTAATTTGTAGAGTCATCATATACATTAGGGGACTACCATTCGATAATGAGGGGCTTGGAAGATTTATTTCCGTCAGATTATTTAATTTTTGATATGAACAAGTCAGAATTTTTTTTTTCAGTGTAACCAATGCCAGAATATTTTTTTTTTGCCTTCTCAGGGCAAGATTATTTATTTTGTTTTTTCTAGAGAATTTAGTTACTCTTTAAACAAACCTTGCAGTGACCATCATATTTATTTGCAATTAAAATTACCCAGTCTTATCTCGGTAATGACAAACTCAAAAGCCACGAGAAGTATTGTCTTTGTGATGCCAAGCATGTAATGTGTAGTCGAATGCATATTGCTTTACTGTTTTATTTTCAATGATGCTGGGTGCTAAATTTTTCACTTGTGAAGTAAAATCACTGAGTCCTGTCACAATACTTCGCAAACGCCAACAACAAGTACTTAATCAGATGGATATTTCATTTCAAACTATCTACACACAGAAAATGGCTATAGAAAAATATTCAGTCAAATACTGAACTATAAAGAAATAACAAGCTGGTCAAAAACTGACTACAGCAAATAAAAATGAATTACAAAACTGACTGATAAGCCAAAATGTAGACTTACAACTTAAAAGTTGTAGACAATAGCTGTATGATTAAAATTCAGTCAAAAACTGAACTATATAGAAATCAGAATAGCCTACAGCAAATAATAAATCGAATGAATAATATTCCATCTCTACTGACAAGAGTTGAAATTGAATTGAACATCAAAAGCTACATGATGAGAATAGAAAATTTTAACAATGGAAATTGCACATACTGATTTTTCAAAACATTAATCAAATCACTCATGATAATTGTTCGAATCTTCGATCCTTGACAACTGAAAAACATGTTGATATTTTTACAAAGCATTAGATCATAAAAATGATCGGTCAATGCGTGCAATAAATAGGTGTATGGTCCAACATAAAGTATTGTGAATTTAATAAAGTCAATCTGCAATAATAAAAGCGGCTGACCACTGATGGGACCCACTGCTTATTAAAAATAGGGGTCGAAATACCTATTAAAATAATGAAAGAAACAACAGGAAAAACGAACCATGACCAAAAGGTACAATCACAGGTCAGAATCACAAATAAAACTTAAAATGTTATTAAAAAAACTAAATAATATTGGAAATACAATACAAGATAAACCCAATAAATGAATAGGACAGTAAAAAATAAAGACTACTCAAATGTTCAAAACATATGCTTGTCACTATGGAACAATACTTCTGGTGCCTTTTGAGAAAGGACTCAGTGATTTTACATTTAGCAACTAGCATCATTGAAAATAACGCAGTAAAGCAATATGTATTCAACTACACATTACATGCTTGGCATCACAAAGAAAATACTTCTTGTGGCTTTTGAGTTTGTCAGTACTGAGATAAGATTGGGTAAATTTAATTGCAGGTCGAGAGCAAAGCGAGCGAAAAAAAATCAAATCATGATTTTTTTTACATTCATTAGCAGAGGACAGATTATTTATTTACAAGTATTACATGAGGAAAGATTATTTATTTTCCACAGTGCTAAGGCAAGAATATTTATTTTCAGTTTAAAGAGGGACAGATTATTTATTTTCAGAATCTTCCAAGCTCCCGCCCCCCCCCCCCCCCCCCCCCATCAAAATCAAATGGTCGTCCCCTTATGTTGAGAAATACTAGGAGTCACATGACAGTCCTTTAGCCTAGCTTGAGCCTTTGCTAAATTTGAACGTCATATCTGCGATTTCATCAAATGAAAAGATGCAAAATTGAAGACAAAATATTATTAAGATATAACAATTGAAACATAACTAAATGTCAAAATGAAGGGCGCAATGGGGAAAAACTCAATTACGGTGAAGGTTGTTTTAATGAATCTACATTTTCCCTGGAAAATGAGGATGAGTTATTACGAAAGTAACGGGTAATTACAATCGATCAAAGTACTTTTCTATTTAACTCGTCCGTCTAATTTCTAATTTTGAATGGAGGGTTAATACCAGATATATCATAATAAATGTGACATTGCTGTCAGTACTAAATGCATTAACACAAGTTGCTTGAAATAACTAAATACCGAAGTTATGTAAATATCTGTCACTAATGCATTGTTGTAAACTGTTCTATCAACTTTTTTTTTCGCAGAATACATGCAGAGACTGACAGATGATGAACTAAAACAAAGACTCCCTAAAATTCCATCTCTACCTATCAGTTATAAGAATGCATACAACATATTGAGGTATTGAATGTTTCTGTGTTTATTTTATGTTAGTAAATGAGATTATGTGGTTAAAAAAAACAATTTTTTTCCATGTTCACAAAGCAACAACGGAAATTAAATTCAGCGGATTCCTTCCCATTTATGATTTATTTGAACAATTGTTTCATTCAATATACAGATGCATAAACTTTTTTAAGAAAAATATCTTTCTGCATGAGATTTTACAAAGAAAAAATGTTTTTTTGTGATCCAAATCTGCACTGGAGTGACATCAGTAGTCTTAAATGTCATAATCAGAAATTTAATTTGCAATTACTTCGGTATGTGGCTACTTTAACATATTCATTTTGTCATAATATTTATGGATATCATTAAAAGCAGCAAACAAAAAGACAGATAATCGGACCGACGACGGGCAGTCCTTTCATTGTTAAGACTTTAGTTTAACTCTCCTGCAATGTGGAGGATTTACGTCAAGGGTCGAAAGAACGATTTGCCAATTGATTTAATGTTTGTTGACTACCCCGCATCCATGGGAGGCAGAAACGTAGATGTAGCATTGTTCGAGAATTGGTAATGAATTCTCAAATCGGTGTTAGAGGTCGTCTTGAGCTAACTATGAGGTGTGAGCATAACGTAGTGTTGAAGGCCTCATTGGTAAAGATGAAGATCAACAATAAAAGTAAAGTGTTGTCCAATTGCTTGGTTTTGCAATGTATTTGTAGACACGCTGTCTCATGTGCATGTACTGCATATCCTATCATTGTTTATTTAAGACTGGAGTTGGTCTCTCCTGTAGTATAGACTGTAAAATCATTCAAATTGCGAGAGGTTGATATAAGAAAGATAACAGGAAACACCTACAATGGCCGTAAACCACAATCACATGCCACAATCCACCAGGGAACCGCGCGAGAAAAACAATAAAATGACAAAAGACAAACATGGACAACGTAGCCGGACTTGGAACCGGCACTAGTAAGAGCTAGCGGTAGGGTTAAACCGGTTTACGGGTACCCAAACCTCCCCTTTCTCTATCCCGTTTCCCTATAGTATAATAAAACATACAAATAAAACCCAATACAGGTAGACTACTTACTCCAAGACCACAATCTTGAGAAGGAAAGAAAAAGACAAAACGTAATTTAGAAAGATGGGTCGAGGAGTGCTTCTCTATATATGTATGTTCTCTATATATTACAGTTATGGTGTACTTGTTTTCAGAGAATCTGGTATTGCTTTCAAATATTGGCATTTTTAATTTGCAGATTTTATTCTGATAACCTGTTTATAGTGATCACGTTTCAAAATTATATTATGCTTTATTCTGATAACCTGTTTATAGTGATCACTTTTCAAAAATATATAATTATGCCATTTTTTCAAATTGACTCAACCCTGCATTCAAAAGTGAACACAATTGTCGTTGTAGCGTTGTTTGTTAGTTAGTAATGAATTCCGCTTAAACCGGTGCTAGGGCCGTCTTTAACTTACTTTGAGGTATAAGCGTAAATGATTTTTGAATGCCTCATAGTGACTTCAAGACGAAAAAAGAATAAAACAAAAGATAATACAGGCATTGCTCCACTGCTAGGTTTTACCATGTATTTTTAGACTTTATTTGACTCCGGCGGTGTATAGTCCGTAAAAAGACCCCCCTTACGAGAGATGAATGTTGTTGCATATCTCAGTAAATTATGGTTAGTATGGCTCTGAGAGAATTTGACGTATGGATACATGGTGATACTCTTAAATTTGTGCCTTTAATTTTTCCGCTGTTATTCTGACCACCTGTTTATAGTGTCCATATCTCTTGATTTTATTCTGCCAAATTTTCTTTCTATTGAATCGATGAGTGCTCTGTAGTTGTATATTTGTTGTGATTGACTATGATTAGTGGTTTTGTCGGGCAACGTTAACGGATTACAATATTTGGGAAAAAAACAACTTTGCCAGTCGATTTACTATTTGTTGACAACCACGCATACATTATTAAACAGAAAAATGTATGTAGCGATGTCCGAAAACTAGTTGCCGTCTTCAACTTACTATGAGTTATCATTCATTGTTGATGGCCTCTTGATGACTTCAAGATGAAGGGCAACGATAAAAACGTTGTTCCTTTGCTTGGTTTTATCGTGTATTTGTAGAGACTTTGTCAAATATTCGTTTATAACATATCCTTTCATTGCTTCATTTGAAAATTAAAGCAATGCTCAGTTCAAGATCTAATAATATCTAATGTTTTGAAGGCACATGTCAGGAGACAGCGTACCCGATACATGGAAAGGAGGATTAAATATAACCTACAGAACTGGTCCAATGTTAAACAATGCACGGTCTGTATGACGTTCTAATTATTATAAGTTTTGCCATAGAATTTTTGCTTTGACATTGACACAATTTTAGTTTTAGTGAAAGCTGATTCTTCTCTTTATTTTATCTATAATGAATTTTGATCAAATATTGTCATTTGTTTATATCTTAGTCTTTGATGTTTAAGCTTTGATCCTTAGAGTCATATGTTTCTATTTTTTATTTTTCTTCAATGACACAGAACTTGAATTTAAAGAACTTAAATGAATGTTACAACATTTTTAGACGAAATGATACAATTTTTAATGAGGAATGTTACAATGCGTTTAGGCAATGGTGGGATTCGGTGTTACAAAGTTTATTACAACGTTTCATCGCTCAGCGTCACCTTAAACATCTTATGCCTAACAATATTGTGGTGAATACATCTTATTATTCTGTTGCTTTACTTGAAGTATAAATATTAGATCAAAGCATTACCTGATTTGTCTGATGCAATAAATCAAATTTCTTAATCCATTAGACATATTCAAATTAAAGAAATAACATGGACATACTCACATGAATTATTTGATGAGTGAGACCGGATGAGTCGACAATGGCTCCTAATATAAGAACTTTATCTCGAAGAAATCAATTATGATTTAAAAAGAAATATAGATAAAATTTGTCTAAAACATGCTACCTTCCCTCGACTAAAACAAATCAAACATACCTTATATTTACATTTTAATTTATTTTTTGTTTCAAGTAAAGTCATGTTAAAAGTCAGCAACAAAATACAGTACAGGAAAATTTACAATGTTGTTGGACGTATTAGAGGAGATATTGAACCAGGTAAGTATAATGGATGGATTTGTTGGTGAGTTCTGGAAGTTCTATGGGCATGTTATTTTTGCCGTAAGATAAATGAAAAAGACAGTAGCAGAAAGCATATTCTCTAATGATATGTCAAGTTTAAACCGGTTTTGACCCGTTGGATAAATTTTCTTTATTCAACGTATGTTGAATAAAGCCCCGTGCTATTTCCCGCCAAATCTATTCGGAATACAGTTCTCGGTGTTTATCATTGCTCATTAGAGAAAAAGATTACACCACTTTATCCCGATTATTACCATATTTTATCTTTAAAATTTTAAATGCTCGGCAAGCCTCGCAATTAAATTTTAAAATTTAACTATCTCTAGTGGATAAAATATGGTAATGAACGGGATCTTGTGGTGTAATCTATATATATATGAACCAGAATATGCTTGAAAAAAAGCCAAAATACACGACAAGCAGAGAAATAAAACACACACAGAAACGAGATACATTACACTACATATTATGGAAAAAATTATGGAAAAACGACACAAAAAAATCAAATTGCTACGACCGGCAATTTAATGATGACAACAGAAGGTATTCGGTAATCACACTTCCTTTAAGTGTCAAGCAAGTTTGTCTTAGTTTGACTTTAATCTTTTCTCTTGCAATTAGATATTCATAAATGATCTCATTTTTCCAACATATTTTTTAAAACTTTTTCCATCTGTCGTTCATTTGTCCCTGCATAACTCGGCCGATAATTATAGTTTTCATAACGAGAAAGAATTGTATATCGATGAATATCAGCTAGAGTTATGTAATTTCATAATATAATAAACGAGCCTATATCCTTTCATTCTCCATCATTTAACTGTATATAAAGTAAAAAAAGTTAGAAGGTAATATGGCCACGCTTATAATTAAAATGAAATTTACAATTATTATTAACATGAAAATTTGAAATTCGACAGATTTGAGTGTGTTTTGATTTATTATTCCTTTAATACTATCAGGAAGTGAGTTCAAATCCCTTATAGCATTGAAGAAATCTTAAATTTATGGTACTTGACTTTATCTAGTATTATACCCATGACGGTTGACTACTTTTCTAAAATTTTCTTTCAAATATTCCGAGCAAGTATTGTTAAATGCATTATTGGCGTGAGCAAGTCTTTGTAGTTTAACTCTGTTTTCCGTGTTAAGAAAGTCAACGCTCGATAGTTCTTCTTTAAGAACACTACATCTGACATTTTCATTCTGGGCAGTTTAAAACTTGGTTTTTAAAAGTCTTTGAAACACTGGCATACCACGAGGAACATTAGTAGTCAAAGTGACACTTGATAAGAACAGTTCTTAGGATTTTAGAGTTTGCTTTGCTATATATTATTTAACTCTGTCGTTTACCTTTCTGTTGATCGAGTTGACTATAATGTCTCCAGACAGTTGTTCCTCTATATCTAATACGATATAATGGAGGATGTTCCCAATACAATAACTTAATATCAGATTTTTATGGGTGATCAGAAATCATATTCTCCAAGGATATGAGGAGCAATGCTTCAGTCACTGTTGCAATTGTCACTACAGAAGTTTTACGGTCGTCACCACGATTTGACAGACCATTACAATGTTTCTGTTTCACAAATGAGAACAGATATTTTTAGGTAGATCCAGAGTTTGTTACCGGACTGACTAACACCGACTGTGACAAAACCGGACTTTTCACTGGCAGTGTGACGGGTGCCACGCGTGGAGCAGGTCATGCTTACCCTTCCGGAGCACCTGATGATACCTCAGTTTTTACAGGGGTTCACACCGGTAGTGCTTTAGTTTTGTGGCGTTCTTGTTCATTTTTGTTTATTTGTTTTGTCTTCGTCATATTGTCTCAATTCGTGTTGCTGTGAATTGCCGTGATGTTGGATTTATGATTTTAGAATTTCCCCTTTCCTTTTCTTGCTTCGGTATTCGTTTGCCGATGTATCAAAACTCTTTAAACTCTATGGTCACCATCACGAGTTTGTAGACCAGTATAAAGTAACAGTATTACAATTTGTGACTGCTTTGTTAACATGAAAACATTTCTAGCATAGAGTTGTTTTATCTGGGCTATCAGATTTGACATGTTGCTGGCTGCGTATTCTGACAAGACGGGTGGTGCAAGTTTAGCAATAGACGCTTACTTTATCTACGAACTCGGTCTCGCTCCCGAAAATCATGTGAACATATCAATGATATTTGTCATTGTTGTATCGGTTAAATGAATAAGCCGTAGTTTACATTACCTAGACCTGTAGTGGCAAATCAAAACATCACAAGTAACAAACAAAATTTAAAAAAAAACAATGCATAAAAAATATTTTCTGCAACATTCGTTCTGCAATTTTAAATTGATTCAAATTGTCAGATGCTCGCAAATAATTTATTTGACATTGTTATCATCCATTGATATGCAAACAATGGCGTTATGAATATGAAAAAAGCATCGTTACATATAATAAACAGCTTCACCATAGGCACAAGATGCTTTAAAGGTAACGGATCAATGCTTCTGTGAACTGAAAATTCCATCTGATCAAATTTTATAATAGAGACAAGACATATTTCTACTTGTAAACATCCTTGTTGTAAGGATAGCAAGAATAAGGGCTATAGAATTGTCCATGGAGACTTTGAGTCTGTAATATGCGATGTTTTGGTACGGATCCTATCCGTTTTCAAGTAATAATTCAGACAAGGGGTATGGATCTCAACCGTTTTCCAGACGATATATAATTATTTTAATTGGTTGGACTGGCTCCAACCTCGGGGGTCTTCTGACATTTATCAATCAATTCATCCAATATTAAGTTAGAAAAATATATATGGTTTAGGGGTCGTGATCTCACATAATAAAAGAATAGCAGTAAGTCTTAATTTTCTGAATTTTCGGAAATTCGAAGCCCCTTAACTCTAGAATGGTAGATTTATCGAAAAAAGGAAGGAGAGTTCTTTTGTTCGATGTACCCAAAACTTTTGCAATGTTTCATGAAAAAAAATCAAAGTGTTCATTAGTATGAGTACAACATATGCATGAAATGTGCCAATTCGTACAGTTTTGGAAATTCAACGTCCAGTAATTTCTCCCGTCATACTAACGTGTGGAGGGTATACCAAAAGACGAACGAATAAAAATTACTTTTTATGTGTAACGTCCTTTTTTATCATTAATTCGCCCACATACGGTAAATGATGAAGTAATTAGAAGAAATACACCCAAGACGTGAGAACTTTTTTTTCAGATCGCTATATAATTATCGGTAACCATCGTGATGCCTGGGTGTATGGTAGCTCTGACCCGACCTCTGGTTCTATTGTCTTGCAGGAAATTGCACGAGTATTCGGACAGCTATATCGAGAAGGTAAAAAAAATCCATTGTTTTTATTTTATTAATTTTATCTAAACCAGGTTCTTCAGAATATTCTGTCATTGAATACTACATATCATGCATATGATAAAATATATTATGTTACCAATGAGCCATAAAACATGTTTTTTTTTCCTTTTGCTCCAAGCACTCTTTACCGTACAAAATAATCAAAATAAAAAAAATGAATTGCATCATTGAAATATATAAATAAAAGAGACAACAAAAGTCGGAATAAATTAAAGGGAGACACCAGTAAGGAAAATCCGTATAACATACGACAGAATCAAGAAAACACAACCAAACACAGATCATTTTTGGCAAGCCGTCATATTCCCGACTTGTAACGGGAATTCTATAAAAAAAAATGGTGGGTCGATAAAAAAGATAATCATATAGTTTAGCTGGTGCTTCGCGCAATAAAATATTCTCAAGGACGACCCGAAAATTTTAGAGATATTTTGTTATTTTCGCTTGCAGAGGAAATTGAATTTAAAATTAAAAGAACAAAGGCAAATATAAGTTGGCAAAACATTTCGTACCGCTAGCGGAGCAGGACATGTTTTCCCTTCTGGAGCACCTGGTGTCACTCCCGGTTTTCATGGGAGTGCACACTATTAGTGCCTTAGTTCTTAATGTCGTCTTTTTATTACCGTTCATTATGGCTGTCTCACGTCCTTGTTTTGTCTTTGTTTTTCTCTGTTGCCGTTTTTGCCATGTCTTTAGACTTTGATTTTTGTGAGCATCACTTCCCCTGCTCCTTCGGTATTCTACTTCCGTTATTTGAAAGAGTGTGTTGTCCAACAGGAAGGTAAAAATGCATGAAAAAACTTTTTTCTATTCTAGAAAAGACATATATGAGGATTTTTTTCGATCTGTCATGATGTAACAAAACCACTATGGAGTAATATTAGAAAAGTGATTTTTTTCTTCACAAAAATGAACCCCTCGCTCACAAAAAACACTCAGTTTAAATATTTCGAGTCACAAAGATCAATGGCTCAGAGAAAAAAAATGACAAAACATTAAAAAGCCAATATGCATGACTACGCATTGTAGTTATAATCGTTCAAAGATGTCAGAGAAGTGTCGCCAACTATTTAAATTTGACTTATTATTATAACAAGGGCCATAACGAGTTCAAAAGAGTTCGGTTAATACAATATGTATTACTTTGCATTGTGGTCAACAATCCGTTATTATTATCACTGGTCTGTTGTATTTTTTGCTTTTTCTACAATGCAATTTTTTTTCCGACATTTGCTTGAGGCACATTACTTTGGTATTGATTTGCAGGGGTTATGAAAATAGCGGAAATTTGTATACCGCGAAAATTTATACGTTTACAGCACCCAAGTAAAACAAGGACATAGTTCTGCTCATTTATTAAGTAATAAATTGTAAACAGATTTGCTTTTTATGCATTATTTTCTGAAGAACAAGTTCTGGATTTAGTTGTTTAAAGCAATTCAATTCTTTTCTTTATTTGGTGGCATTCGATTTTGTTGATCAAACCTTTCCCATAATATGCAAATCGAACTTGAATATTATCAAAACAACTAATTATTTGTTGATTGCTTCATTATTAATATCGTTTTATTTTCTGTGTGATATTGTATCATATTTGTATATAAAGGATGGAGGCCACGAAGAACTTTATTGTTGTGTAGTTGGGATGCTGAAGAGTTTGGACTAGTTGGTTCCTATGAATGGGTTGAGGTAACTAAATAAAAGTGACAACAAAAGTCCAAAGCATTTAGAGGGAGAGACCAGGAAGGAAAATCCATAAGCCGTATAACAATATCGAGAACACACAATACAACACAGAACATTTTTGCAAGCTGTCATATTCCCGACTTGGAATAAATAAATATTTATAAATACAACGGTGGATTAAACCAGGTTTAATCATGCATCAACTTCCCGCTTATATGACGACTAAATATAGCTTTTGTGAACCTAAATTGTGTTAAATGTCAAAAGCATAATATTGTCAACATTGCCTTCTGTAATACAGGTAGAATGTTTTTGCCGTAAGTTATTGATCCATTTTCACAGTATTGTAGCATTGACAAGTCAATAACATAATATGAGACACAATAAAAAGAAACTCACAATTAATGTTGATATTCCCCTTTCAAATTGTTGCATTATGATAGATATCTATCCGACATATCACTACATGCATTCTGGATATACGATTTTTTGCCTTTTCTTCGGTATTCATTTGGAAATTTATTTGAACTAAATACCAATTAAGGGGACATCAAGACCATGAAAAGTTAGCCAACGTTTTTATTGTTTGATTTTATTTGGAAATTAAACCATCAAACGTTTTGTATGTGTACTTGTTAAATTTGATTTTACAGAAAATTTTCATACTTTCAGTTTCAGGAATTTAATTGTGAGGTATTAAATCAATACGATATGCTTGAGTTTTATCAATAAAATAGGGTTTTATTACAAACCCTATCCGAGTTCCTATCGTTGTTTACGTTTGTCTTTTGTCTTATCTATCTTTTTCATGTGTTTTCCCTCGCAGATTGTGGCATGTAATTGTATTTTTTTAGCAATTATAGATGTTTTCTGTAATACATGAATATTTGATATCTAAATATCGCGTTACTCGCAAACAGCTAATTACTAAGGGCATTTCTAATCCTCGTTTTTAGGGAAATGGTGTTAAAATGCCAGAACTAATTAAAAACCCAGAAAAGCTGGGACGTAACTTACATTCTTTACGTAAAAGGGGAAATTGACAAGATACTCTGCTTGCATCCGTTAAATTAGCTTTGAGATCTAGTGACCTGAAAGTTTTATATACATACTGATACTGCCGATGTCTACTGAAATATATGATGATTTTTTACCAAATGCTTTGGGAAGTTTTGAGTTTGATTTTTCTTCGGTAGTGCGATTATTTATACCAGCAAACTAGGCTCCTTGAGCCAGCCGGCAGATAAGCGATGAGTATCCTTTGACCCATCTTTCAAAACTACATATTGTCATTTTCGCTCCTTTCAAGATTGTGGTCATGGTGTTAGTAGTCTACCTGTATTGGGTTTTATTCGCATGTTTATTAAAATAGGGAAACGGGCCAGATAGAGGGGAAGTTTGGGTACCCATAAACCGGTTTAACCCTACAGCTGGCTTTCTAGTGCCGGTTTGTTTACGTTTGTCTTTTGTCTTATTTGTGTTTTTCCTGTGTAGTTCCCTGGCAGATTATGGCATGTAATTATAAGTCTCAGCCATTGTAAATGTTTCCTGTTGTCCCTTTTATTTCATTTAATATTTACATAGATATTGTTTTTCTTTATATGTATCTCAAGTTCACACGATTGATATTCAAGATGAACATTTTTCTAAAATTTTGCTTGCCATAGTTTAAAAGTATAAGAAAACATACATCTAAAGGTATCAAAATCAAGAGAAATCATTTTCCTTTCTAAAATTTGATGTTATATAAAACATAATCACATGGTGAATAAAAGGATATGGAGTAAATGCACATGAGACAAAGTCTCTACAAATACATGGTAAAAAACAAGCAAAGGAACAACGCTTTTATTGTTGTTCTTCATCTTGAAGTCACCATGAGGCCTTCAACATGCATTAATGCTTATTTTACTAAATTTGATGTTTGCATTTAAACTAAGTTTTTTGATTTTTAAGTACAGATTACTAATATAAACAATTTAGGTGACACTCAGACTCGTTCAGAAAATTAAACGAGTCGACTTTATTTTAGTGGTGATGATGGGAACTTCCTGGTCTCTTCAAAGTAAGTGAGAACTGAACCGTCAGTCTAAAACGAACAAGGACAATGGCAAGGTTGGACAAACAAAGAAATAAAGACATAACATGAGCACGGCACAGAAAAGAAAATAAAGACATACACATATACAAACACGAACAACCAAGGACCCAATAAAAATACACGGGTGAGATCGGTGCACCGGTAGAGTAAGCATCTCCTACTTCTCATAAGAACCCTCCGTGTTGAACATGTCAACTCCGGTAGGAAAGTCAAATCTGGTAGAGGAAAAACAAACTTTAGTGCCAAAGAGAAATATCTGTTGTCATCTGGGAAACAGATATCCCATAGCGGTCCATAAATTCGTCTTGTCGACCGTAAAACTTCCGTAGTTATGACTTCAATTTATGGGTAACACACCCTTGCTTAAGTAGCCTGTTTGTAAAGAACCGGGCTCTATCAATGTAGTCACTGTATCGATTAAAGTCTTGCCTCGACTCATAGAATTATAGTCACTAACATTGTTTCCTGTTTAGTACGTATATTTCTCATTTCGGGATAGTAAAAACGTGATTGTGTCGTATCATTCAATAAACAGCTTAATGGATAGTGAGTTATAGTAACAGTCCAATAAGTATATTTGAACTGTCAAATAAGTTGACTCACCTGTCCATTTTAGAAATAATGGACAGTTTTCTTAATGTATCACGTATTGGTGGGGTTGTGGTGGGGCGATCATTTCAAGTAGAAAGGATAGTAATTAAGGGTCCACGGAAAAGTGTACCTCAAGATAAGAACTATTTTTCCTATTGTTTGAGTCTGTATTAATTAGAATTTTGTCTCGTGTACACAAATAACTCCATTTCCCAGATTTCTCAATTGGAACAACGAAGAAAATTACAAGAATTGCAATAAACAAAAAGTCTTGTCATTTATTAAGTAACACAATTCCGAAGTTACTGTTAATTCATTTTCTGCATATGCATATTTCAACAACTTATGTCTCATCAGTGCAGATCAAACCAAAACATTAGGAAGTCCAATTAAAATGACAAATGATTCGACAACCTCGTCGATACGACAGATGCAAGTAATGTCATGCCCTTCGAAGATTAAAACAGTGAATAAATCCTAGATCTATCCTGATTATTTATCATAGCTTGATTTAATTTATTTCAAAATATCCAAAATATGAATCTCACACATACAAAATGTAATAATATTCACAAATTCAATTCAACATTAGAATAAATCCAAAACAGAATACATCGAAAACTTCACAACCCTTAATTTCAAATACTAAAAAAATAGCGCCTGTTTTTATAACTATTTCTGAGACTCTTGCACATGATGACTATGTTTGTCTGAAGACTGTGGAAAATACAATTTTTGGCTTATTGGTATTTATAATACAGTATTTAAATTAAGTGTTCTTCTTGTGCCTATCGTCGTTTGTACACTTGTAAGCCCATAAAGCAGTAATCCAATCTAATGAAGAGATAGAATCATGTGAAGGACATCTAACTATGCAAGAATGTCTTTTTTCACTTAAAAATATGCAAAATTTCAAATCACCAGGGATAGATGGTTTTACAGTAGAATTTTACAAATTTTTCTGGAATGATATCAAAATTCCTTTGGTGAGATGTTTGAATGAGAGACTGGATGCAGGTAAATTTTCAACAAGCCAGCGACAGGGGCTTATAACATGCATCCCAAAGGAGGGAAAACCAAAACACCATTTAAAAAACTGGCGACCTATAACTCTCCTTTGTGTTGACCAAAAATAGCTTCAGCAAGTATTGCTAATAGAATTAAACCTGTTTTAAAAAACATTATTAGTGATACACAAAAAGGCTTCCTTAAAGGTAGATATATAGGTGAATGCACAAGATTGATATTTGATTTAATCGAAAAAATGGATGAGGAGGACATTCCAGGTCTCTTAGTTTCAATTGATTTTGAAAAGGCCTTTGATACTATTGAGTGGTCTTTTTTAAAACATACATTAGAATTTTATGGTTTTGGACCTAGTTTTTAAAAAATGGATAAAATGTCTATATACTGATATAAGTAGTGCTGTTTGCTATAATGGTCATGTCTCAGAATTCTTCTATCTGGAAAGAGGGATGCGTCAAGGGGATCCTCTATCCCCATATTTATTCATTCTTGTACTAGAATTGCTCAGTGCTGCCTTAAAAGATAATCCCCATATAAATGGTATACAAATTTGTGACTCGGAGTTTTTACTTAGTCAATATGCAGATGACTCTTCACTTGTTTTGGATGACAATCCAAAGTCACTTGTCACCTGTCTCTATATTTTTGATAAATTTGCTGAATGTGCTGGATTGAGAGTGAATCTGGATAAGACAGAAGCCATATGGGTTGGTTCAAGAAAAGGATGTAAGGAAAAGATTCTGCCAGAGAGAAATTTATCTTGGAATTGGTCTGGTAAATTCAAATTATTAGGTATCAGTTACTGTTTGTTTGAGGAAGACAAAACTCTGTGTAATTTTACTGAAAAAATCAAAAGAGTCAAAACACTTTTAAACTCTTGGGCATACAGAGAACTTACATATCTCGGAAGAATTACTTTTTTAAAAACTTTGGCCCTCCCAATTTTTGGACAGTGTTTTACCGTGTTACCAAACCCCCCGGTTCACATATTTAAAGAAATTCAAGATACCTTTTTTTAATTTTCTATGGGATGGTTAAAAAAGACAAAATTAAAAGGAATGTTATTATTAACGGGTATGAGAATGGAGGCTTGAAGATGCCACATATAGAATCTTTTTGCTATGCGTTAAAATTTACGTGGCTCCATAAACTTTTTGACCCCCTTAATTTCTCTCAATGGAAAATATTACTGTTGGGACAGATCCAAAAATGGGGTGGTGATAAGATATTATATTTTAATAAGGAAGGATTAGATATCCTGGCAAGAAAATTAAATCCTTTCTGGAGGGATATCCTTGTAAACTTTTCTAAACTTAAACAACATTTTAATTGTGCAGAGGCTGTTGATATCCTGAGTCAACCCATATGGCTAAACATCAATTTAAAAATCAATGGAAATGTGTTTTTTTACCCTTCATGGTGTGAAAATAACATATTTTTCATAAATGATATTGTAGCAAAAGATAACATATTTTACTCATGGGAGGAATTGAAAATTAAATTTCATCTTCAGAATAATTTCATGCAGTATAACAGTGTATTAACTGCTATCCCAAGTACTTGGAAGAAAATAATTTTAGAGGGAGGAAAAATTGACGATTTTAAATGTAAATTTATACAAAAAATTAAGGGGGAATCTAAATTATGTAAATATTTTTATTCATTATATATTGAGAGTATCAAAGAAAATCCCATAAATATTCAGGAAAAATGGGAAAATGAATTACATTTAAAGGACCAAGAATGTTGGGATTATTTGTTTCAAATTCCTTTTTCAGCAACAAAAGATGCTCTCCAGTTTAAATTATTACATAGAATTCTTCCAACAAATTCCTTTTTGTACAAGTGCAATCTGAAAGAGACTGAGCTGTGCTCCTTTTGTTTTGAAACAAAGGAAACACTAACTCATATCTTTTGGGAATGTAATGTAGTTAAAAACTTATGGATGTCTGTGGAGAATTTATTGAAAACTGTAGGGGTTGATTTTTCTGCAAATACGCAGACTGTCATTTTAGGATTTCAAGATGAAAATCCTCAAAATGTCATGTTAAACAATATTTGTCTTATATCAAAATATTATATTTTTATGTGCAGATGCAAGGGTACTGATCTATCTTTTCGAGGGGAACTTGAATTTTTTAAATTTTCTGTTGTTATTGAAAAATTATCTACGTACTATATGACCCCTACACAAAGAGTTTTCGTAAAGAAAAAATGGGAATTTTTGGAAGCAGTACTCAGTGGTTAATACGTCATTTTATATATATACTTTATCTTTCTTTTTTTTCTTTAAAAAAAGTTTACTAAATTAATATCAATTGTCGCTATTTTATTTGGTGTCTTGTATATGTGTTGTACATGTAATTATCTGTGAGTTGTCTTTATACTGTATGTCCATTTATTGTTCTAAAAAATAAAACAATTAAAAAGACAATTGTTCAGAGAACAATTGCAAGGTCTTTCCCAGTCAATGTTGTGTTTAGTGTTATGTTTTGTCATGTCACATGTTTCAAATCATCTTGATGAGATGAACATTGTCTCCAATATATTAGAGTAGCCATTTCTAATTGTTTTAAAGATTTTACGATAAAAAAAACGTAAAAATTGGCTATGACCTTGACCGATGACCTTGATGACCTTTGACCTTGGGATCAAATTGAAGGTCTCTCCTTGCTGATTAATTTGATATGTTACATGACCATACTATCTGTAAAGGTTTAAAAGTTATACGCAAAAAACCTGTATCCAAAACACGTCAAGGGCAATAACTCTTCAGGGAGTCATCGGAGAGCTTCGGTCTAAATGAGGCAAATGTAGCCCTTGACATGGTGAACATTTTTGCTGATATAATTTTTCAGCTATCTATTACGGTTATTGAGTTTATATGCTAACAAGGTCAAAGGTCAAGGTCAAAGGTCACCAATGACCTTCAACCCGGTACTCAAATTGAAGGTCTTTTCATGCTGATCACTTTAAACATATATGTTTACTATATTATCTGTTAGCGTTTAAAAGTTATTCCCAAAAAACCGATTTCCCGAAACACGTCAAGGGCAATAACTCAAAAACGGTTTGTCGCAGAGTTTTCGTTCAGTTGAATCAAATGTAGATCTCAATGAGAGGAACATTTTTGCAATATAATGTTTTTATAAATTTTTTATCGTTTCCGAGATATGGCGAAAACAAAATTTCAAATGGCGGCCATTTTGAAAATGGCGGCCGAAAAAATTTTTTTGACCCCCTTTTTGTAATCAGGGTCATCAGAGCTACCTGGATACCAAATTTCATCAAAATCTGACAACTTTGAAAAATTTGCATATTTAGGGGTCAAAAACGCGTAACCGGGGTCGCGACCCAAAAAAATTTTTTTGCATGATAAATCATCCTGAGGATGAATGAAACATTTTCCCCAACTCAGATTTTTGATATCGGTTACGGTTTCTGAGTCTATCCGCTAACAAGAAAAACCATGTTCGGGGAGATAACTCTGTTACTAAAAATAGATTCCGTCCGAAACCTGATTTCGAAAGAGAATTTCCAACTTCCAGTTACTACGCGAAGTTTCGTAATGATACGTCAAAAGGTTTTCCGTACAGAGGCCTTACGGAAGAACAAGAATAATAATAATAATAATAATAATAATAATAATCAGAAGAATTACTATAAGGTCTTTCCCCTGAAAGGGAAAGACCTTAATTAAAAAAAAAGCAGTAATCCAATTAAGATTGGTTATCAACTGACATTTTCCGTGTTTTCGGCAGCTTTCAAAAGTTCATCGTCCGAAATATCAGAAAAAATCAACTCTTTACATTGAAATCTGTAACAAGGTTTTCGTTTTCCCTATAAGGGATATCACTGAGAATGCCATTAGTGCTAGGCACATCAGAGTGTTAAATAAATGTTGAGCTGAGACTAATATGTATATTAGTCCCATTGTAGAGTAAGTAAGAAATATTCCTTCACTGTCCGTATCGGATCCCTTGTTGCGACCATAATAACTAAAAGCAATTTTGACCTACCCTTATAAAAGGGAAAAGATACTACATTATTTGGAAAGCGTGTGATATAAATACCCCAAACTGTCCATTATTAAAACAAAATAAATTGTTTTGTAGGCTTGAATCAATGAAACTGGTTTGCATGTTAGTCTATACTTCTTTACACATCATTATATGGTCTTCCAAACATTTAGATTTTATCTGCACTGAAGAGACATAAGTTGTCGAAATGCGCATATGCAGAAAGCAAATTCACAGTAACCTCGGTATTTAGTTATTTGTTACCACTGGGTCGATACCACTGCTGGTGGACTGTTTGTCCCCGAGGGTATTCACCAGCCCAGTAGTCAGTACTTCGTTGCTGACCTGAAAGCCGATTATTTTTGGAACCTTACAATATCTAAATTTTTGTAAATCATGTTGAAAACTAAGGAGCATCTCCCTCATGCATAGCTCTGTCCTTAGCTAATTTTGGCTTTACATTTAGATCATATTTGGTTATTTGTTCTCTATCAGTTTTTAAATATCTTTGAGTATATGGTCTTCCAAACATTTAGATTTTATCTGCACTGAAGAGACATAAGTTGTCGAAATGCGCATATGCAGAAAGTAAATTCACAGTAACCTCGGTATTTAGTTATTTGTTAGACCAATCAGTTACTGATCTTTCACTTACACTGAGCTGTCCGTTATTTGAACAAAAAAATTCATGTTTTAAGTAGGAGAAAGGTCTCAAACTGTCCGTTATGTGAGAAAAACAACTTCTCGTGGCCTTGCGGGTCTCGATCAATTCTTTCTCTCACATAATGGACAGTTATCGTCTCCTCTTCTTAACTTAACATTTCATACTTTAAAGTTCGAGCTAAACAGAAAACTTTAAAATATGAATATTTTACTATCAAGATTTCAGAAATTATCGTAAAAACGTAAACACAATATTAGAGATCGTTTATCTAATTTTTATTTTCCATTTTCAAAACTTTCCACCATTTTGTTGCTACCATCGTTGCTCTGTGTAGCATTGCGCCTTTCATTAAAAGGGGTCTTAGTGACATGGTGAATGAAAGGATGTATTTTCAAATAAATATGTCATATAACCTATAGATTAAGAGTTTTTAGTCATAAAAGTGCAAAAACCATTTTGTAAAACAAGGATTCAGGAGTCAATTTTATAAACATCCGGTCGCACTATTCCTAGAATTTGACACATAGACCAATCAGCTACTGCTACATATAAGTTATCTTTTAAAACATTGATCGGGAGGTATTTAAATTTTTGCAAATGTATAAATCCATTACTCTTTTGATTCCTAAGAATAAATGGTTAAAGGTGTGTTCTCGTGTGAAAATTATATCTTATCGTTTTACTTGTGTATCAATTTCGAAAACCCGAAGAAAAAAATCTTTTGAAAATGCAAAAATTTGGGATCTCAGTCCTCTTCTCAAAATATAGGTTGTGAAATACATGTCCAGGATGATTGCCGTATACAGTAATATTTTTTTTAATAAAAGAAATTATCGGCAATATGTACATTTTTCTCTTTGATGTTACTGACTGATATTTTCAGTATCTCTGTACTGACATGATACAAGAAAATATCAGGCAATGACGTCATCATACTTATGACGTTACCGATAAAAACAATAATGGTAGTTTTGAAAGTCTCGACAGAAAATATCACTAGTATCACAGCTCGTCCTATCGGATTCGCCATGATAACTTTTGTCTCGACCTTCAAAACTACAATTATTCTATATGTATCTATATTACTAAAAGACAGGCCATTAGTGAGAAAACAAGATAACTCTATAGCGTTAAACTATGCTAAGTAGTAGTTAAACCCTAGAGAGCCTAAGCCCGATGGGCTTTACTGATTTATACCTCGACCATATGGTCCATGTAAAATTGTAGTTTTTAATATTTTAAAATAGTTTCTTTCAGAAAAAGTGGAATAAATTAAGGATATGTCCTTACAGTTAATGACATTTTGGTAAAAGTTATTATTTGTATATTCTGTTATAAGTTTTCCCGTGTTTTCAAGATATTTTATGTATTATGTGGACATGCATTAGAGTATACTTAGAAATTTTAAATACTTATATTTTTCCACCTGATTTGTCTTTATGCCTCATGGACTTCGACTCTTGACCATTCTGTTCGGTAATTTTGTTATTACCTCTACTGATCAACTTAATTAAGTTTTATTGCAAGCTAAGAAATAAAATGCACTTACTTTTTGTAGGATAATATGAAATGGTTGTATTCAAACGCAGTAGCATATATAAACATGGATAGTGCCGTTGCAGGTATAGTTAATCTTGTGCATGATTTCACTTTGTATTCAAAACATTGTGACAAAGCTACACACAACAAGAAATGCTCTGAAAATTAAAAAAAGTGTTGAATCTTTACAAATGGAAAACACAAAATAACAAAACGAATGTAAGGGCCAGGATCCTGATGTTTCGTTTCAGAATATTTTATTACAAGTCACAAAACATGGAATTTCAATTTAGCAAATTTGATTTATTAGGAATATAGATAAAATCAAAATAATTTAAAAAATAAAGAAGATCAGATGTTGAAATACTCATAGGAAGGTCTTAGTTATTTGTAGAGACCTTTTCTCATCTTCATTTACTCCATATCCTATTATTGAAGAAACATGCATCTTTTTTCCACATTAGGAGCAAACTGGGTAACTTTTAATAGATTATGCCTCTAATTTTGCATTTTATGCAAGCTCTACATTCGTTGCTTCAATATATTATGTTGGTTTTCGTTTGTGAAATACAGAAATACTTTTGTTTCAGGTAATGAAACGATTCATTTGAGAACTGTCCCTCTTCTCCAAGCTGTCTTTGAAAAAGCTGCAGATAAGGTAAGTCTGAATCAAATTGGCATGATTCATTATATAATTCTAACTAGACAGAGATATAAGCTATTTTTACTTTACTTATATACTGTCTGTCTGTTGTATTGACAAGAATGGTCAGGATTTAGAGCTAATTAGCTATAACCACTGTTTGAATGTTTGACAACAGAAACGGGAAATGATAACGGTATTTGTATAAAAAATAATCAGTTTTATAGTCCAGTGACAACTCTTGCCGCCTGCTATAATGAGGTTTGGAAGCCATTCAATGTGCTTGGGTCACGACAAAAAAATCAGCTTCACAGACATTCACATGTGTGTTTAAAAGTTAAACTTCATAGATGTAAATAGTTATTATGAATTTAATTTCTGCATGTGTGCATTTCTCGACAATTCATTTCTCTTCACTGCACCTAAACATTTGGAAATGAACCAAATATGTGCAGTGGAAACGCCACGGTCGATTTTCCTACCTCCGCCTTTGATGTCAATGTCACAGGTCACGTGATTTTCAGCCGAAATGGTGACATTTCTAGAAATCGTACATCGAGTCGGAAAATGCGTTTCTACAGTTTAGGTGACAATATATCGATGAATACGGTCAGTACAAAATGTTATACCTTATCGTGGCGTGAAATTTATCTATTTGAAGCTGAAATCCATATAAAACGTTAAAGAAGCGATGACTTGATATATCTCGAGTTCGATGCCACTGCAAAAATATGTGACACATTCTTTTTTTAAGATGACCGACGGTATTTTGAAGCGTACATTTTGTGGATATTGTATAGACAATTCTATTTATCCCATTTATAAACGCATTTACTCTGTAGGATGCAGTTGTGTCAGTTCTTTCTGACTCGGTATAAAAGAATCGTCATGTGTGCACTCGGAAGGCCTCTGACAATGTCATAAAGTTAAGGATAAAGAGATGACAAAAAATCGCCCGAATGACAAGACCTCAAAATTTAATTAAGGGAGACCTGGCACTCCCTTTAGGGCAATAAATGTTTTATTAAACATTTCTAGTGTGATAATTTTTCAATGTAGTTAAATTTATTTTTTTTTACATTTCAAATAAATGACCAAAAATATTCTTTTCAATTTTTGGCAAAATAAATCAACAGTAGGTAGGAGAAAAATGTGACTTGGTCATCAACATGCAAAACTAAATAGTAAAGTGATACTGAGATGTGTTGATGCAATACATACATCAATCTAAATATTCACTTACTTCAAATAAAAAATGCAAAAATACCAAAGTTGCAAAAATGAACAGTAAATTTAGTTATGCTGTACACGTGTTTCAAGGAGTAACCTCTAATCAGCAGCATTAAAATCGAATAATATGGAAAGCCATAATCGAAAAATTGTAAACAAAGATGACAATTGAAAATAAAACAATTTTCAATTTGCCAATAAAACCAAATAGATATATGTAAACTAATGTAAATTTGATGTGTATTTCAATGTCTAGACTCTGTATGTATCACTTATTGATTCATTTCAATAATAACTTGATTTGTGTAATTCCAAACTGTTTTACTGTGCTTATCCAAAATGCTTTTACCTCTTTCAATTGCTATTGTGCTACCAATTTACCAAATTGATAACACAACTGGAGTGAAAGAGGTAAAAGATTGCTGAATCAATCTTACAATTTTTCAACTCAATTGATGCTATCAAATTGTAAAATTGGTTTAGCAATTTGAAAAATTGATACTTACGTCAGGAATTCTTTACTTTCGGATTGGTTTGTGGCGACAGGTTCCGGTATTAAAACTGAATGGTTTGTTTATTTACATTGGGCAAAAACGTTGAAAATACCCAATATTTGGTTTTACAGTCTGTTTTCAGTTAACAATAAATTTTTTGGGTTGCTTGGTATATGTTCATTAGTAGTTTCATATTTTTTTTCACAAAAACGACCATTATAACAAAACTTCAGATGAAAAATATGAAAACATGTCAGATATGATATTATAAAATTATATTTTTGTTCATATCAAAGATGATTAAAAGTGATGTAGAATATTTGCAAAAGTAAAGATAAGAATTCCCCTATCCTAAGAAAAGTTTTATAAAATACAAGTACAGTTTCCTTGAAGTAATTTTACAGTTTGATAGGAACAATTGAGTCGCAAAATTGTAAGATTGGTTCAGCAATCCTATCCTTCTTTCATCCAGTTTTGTTACCAATTTGGTAAATTGGTAGCACAATACTAATTGGAAGAGGTAAAAGCATTTTGGAGAAGCACAGTAACACCTGAAAATATATTACTCCCAGGTCACACTCAAAATTATACAAGTATATTAGTTGGAAGATCTAATAAGATTATACTATGAAAATAATGTGAATACAAAAATGCAAAAAATATGATAACTAATAATAATAAAAATATGACACAAAAACTGCCTTTCAATTTTTTGCTTGATAACAGAATGCTGAACTCAAAATTATTAAATTTAATTTTTAAGCTTTATATATGTCGACTTAAGGCTAAAATTTCTTAAATATGTAAAAATAAATCAACTTGATCTTTAAAATTTAATTTGAAATTCATTCTATTTTCATTTTAATACAAAGTCCATGTTTTTTCTTAAAGTACATAAATGATATGAAATTTTAGTAAACAGGAGAATTTCAAATTTCAAAACCTGAAATAATTAACTATAAAACAGAAATGTTGCCATTAAATTTGTGCGCTAAAAATTATCAAGTATAAAAATGACTTACCCCTTTAACATGAATGAATATTTCCTTCTCAGTAAATCCTATTGACATTGCATGTAAATGGCCCACACTGATACCACAAAAATGTTTAATCCTTTTTTGAATGAATTGCAGAAGTAAATATGCATTCTAGTCTTTTTTTTTTAAGAAACAGTAGCATATTTTACGAAAGGATATGGAGTAAATGAACATGAGACAATAACACATATATCAACTCCAACTACAATAATTTCAATGAGCTGTATGGCCATTTCGGAAATCTATTCCTCATCAGCAGCACTAGAACCCAAACAAAGGAAATCCATAAGTTCAAAAAATGTTAAAATGCATAAAACCAAACGAAATCCGAATAATCAGTAATATAAAATATAGCTAAGGACAAAACTACGATGGTGGGAGTTAATCCTTCGGTTTTAGAATTTACATAAATTTAGAAAATATTAATTGAACAAAGTGTACAAATGAGATATCATCTCATGTACAAGTACACCATATCTAAGAAAAATAAAGAGCATACATCTCTACCACGGGGAATTGTTTTACCAACTCCACACTGCAATAAAAGACAAAATCCTGTATTACATATTTTACGAAAGGATATGGAGTAAATGAACATGAGACAATAACACATATATTAACTCCAACTACAATAATTTCAATGAGCTGTATGGCCATTTCGGAAATCTATTCCTCATCAGCAGCACTAGAACCCAAACAAAGGAAATCCATAAGTTCAAAAAATGTTAAAATGCATAAAACCAAACGAAATCCGAATAATTAGTAATATAAAATATAGCTAAGGACAAAACTACGATGGTGGGAGTTAATCCTTCGGTTTTAGAATTTACATAAATTTAGAAAATATTAATTGAACAAAGTGTACAAATGAGATATCCTCTCATGTACAAGTACACCATATCTAAGAAAAATAAAGAGCATACATCTCTACCACGGGGAATTGCTTTACCAACTCCACACTGCAATAAAAGACAAACTCCTGTATTACATATTTTACGAAAGGATATGGAGTAAATGAACATGAGACAATAACACATATATTAACTCCAACTACAATAATTTCAATGAGCTGTATGGCCATTTCGGAAATCTATTCCTCATCAGCAGCACTAGAACGTCTTTGATTTTCTCGGGGCATGTGCTTTGACCTGTTAACTGCATGGTAAAATTCATGTTTGGCCCAGACGATTAGTGGACTTCTCGGTTAAAATTGCTTCAGGTTTGCTGTTCATACTGTTCTTCAAGCGTATTCTTTATTCAAACAACACAATCTCAATGTTTTTGGCCTAAAACAATGCCAAACAGGGGCATTTCCAGCGAAAAAATCTCAAAAAATGACACAAACATGGTCCCAGTTGCAGATGAATTTTTTTGTAAATACCGCAAAGCCAGACGAGAAGTCCTTAAAATAGAGAGCTTCTGCGACTATTACGATGACCTGTGCATGTATGGAGCGTCATCAGTGACAAAAATGCACAGAGAGTCTCAAAAACGACAATTGTCGCGTGTAGCAGTCTAAGGGTTAAAATAGATATTGCAAGTTTTAAATATAAACGGTTTTCGGCCCAGCACCGAAGTACTGGCTACTGGTTGGTGAATATCCTTGGGGGATTAACAGTCTACAAGCAAAGGCATCGGCCAAGCGGTAATATATAACAAAATACCGAAGTAATTGTAAACTTAAATCCTTGATATATGCATTTTGACAACCATAAACCAAAACATGTGTAAAAGCTGATAGAGAATGGGGGTAATAAGAAAATTACCGAACAGATAAAAAAAATATATAAAAATAATTTCATATTATCTTAACGAAATATTCTTGATGTCACTATGCAATAAAGGTATCTGACATTTTTCCCTTATCGAAAAATGCGTTTAAGAACTTCAAACATTCAAGAGATACATCTCATATTGCTTGGAAATTTATTTGGGTGCGAGATTATATTCGTTTCGTACTTTTATAGAATAAGGATATATTTTTACTATTCAAGGGCCCTTTGATAGAGCATAAAATTTAATGTAATAATTGACATTGATTTGTTTACAAAGATAATATAAACAACTAACTAAAATTTTTTAGTGAAACACGAGCTTACTTATTCTGCTAAGTATTTCAGAAGTGTGATTACATTCCGCGTTCGTTTTAATAACGATTTTTAATTTCAATTGGAATTTCACGGTACTTTGATTGATTTAGCAGTGGTCAGATATTTTTTTCATGCCAATTCCTTATTTTGTCGGTGTATGATTAAAAAAGTGTGGTTTTTTCATAACAGTTTTCAGGTCTCCTTCGTTTTGTCATGTCAAACCGTTATCAAACATTTTGAAACATAAAAGCTTAAACGTAGTGGACATTAATTTTTTTTTTAAAAAAATAGGGTTTTTAACTTGCACAAGAATTTTCCAGGTATGCTAGATTTTTACGAATGATAGCAAGTAAATATCAAAAAGCCATTGCAAATTATTCATTTTCGTGGCAATGTCTAGAAGAATGAACCTTATATTATCATGTACAGTGACACAGCTCTGCTGCTTATAAATATGCTAAATAAACAAAGGTTTGTTTCACCATAGTTTAAGTAATCTACGGTCCATATCACATCAGATATTTCTCTTCAACAATATTGTCGGAAATGACATTTTTAAAATGCAAGAAGACACAATGGATGTCTAATAAGAATCAAAAGATGTTTACTCTACCAGTACTCCTGATGCCACCCATAGCTTTTAAGGTAGTTCGAATTCAGACAGATTCTTTTTTATTTTAAGATACTTGATATGTATTAACTCCTAAAATGAAAATGATATGTCACCGATTATCTTTTCCTGTAATCAGCCTTTGAAAATCAGGCCAAATCAATATTTTTCAGCAACATTTGAAAAGAATATATAGGAAACTCTGAGAACATGTTTATTGTTTAGCTGTTTGTGAAAAAAATATCAGGTCGATTTTAAAATTTTTTTGATATTTTAGAGAGAAACACTTGATGAATATGTTAACCTGAAAAAATCTATATGTCACCGTTTGATTAAGACAGATATTTTATGTATTTTACTACATAGAAAATATTAAGTGCAAAGGGAGATGATTGGCGGGAAAGTGAGTGATATACATGTGTCAACATAGTTTGACGTCAAAATGAAAAGGCTTAGAAAAGAACATCCCGGCTTGAAAATTAAGTCAATTCCGCATCCGAACATATTTTCGAGTACGCGCCAATCGAATGCGCCGTGCTTTAGTGTCGATTTATCATAATGTTCATTTTCTTGTGTGTCCCCATTTAACGTACTAATGAGATGTCTTTGTCTCCAATGCTGTAATTTTCCTTTGACTATTCTTTTTTGTCCAACGTTTGGGTTATCACTTTCCTTAGTTTGAGATACAAAAATGTACATAATAATTGATACAATATTGATATAATTTGAGTAACATTTCAAACAAATAAATGCAAAAGAAATGTGTTTTATAGGTGGCAGACCCGTATGACGAATCTAAAAGTGTATATAAGTCTTGGAGAAGCCATCCTGCTTACAAGTAAGCAATACGTTGATTTGCCTTTATCATACCAATGTCCAAGAACTTATTATTTAAGCCCCTTCATTACTTACTGCATTCAAAATACCTAAAGATATATTTTGATAAACTAAACAAAACAAAAGGAGTGAATCAGATCCCTCACAAAAAATAAAAAAAAGTTTGCCGCAAAATTTCGGCACAATGATCAATGTGTCAGAAATCTGTTCCAGCAGTGTGCAGAACAACACCCACTAGCGGTGCTGTTCTGGCACACTTGCGGCATTCAATACCATCTTACCCGGAAAGTTCTGGCGCACTTCTAGCGAAAGAGTGTGCCAGAACTGTATCGTAAATTTATGTTTAATTTATTATAAACTATCGTGTGACAGAAGTGTGTCGGAAAGTTATATTGTATTACATGAGAGACAAAAAATAGAGTGTTTGTGAAGTGCACCAGAAATACCTAATGAAATCAAAACAAGTGGATAAAGCACAAATCAAATTTAGGTGCAGGTAAACAAAAGTTCAGTTGTGATTTATAGGTGAAGACTTGTTTATTGTAGTGAAATATTAAAAGGAATTTTGTAATCAATGTTTCAAATAAGTGAAAATCTCATTTTTATGCAATACTGGTACACAAAATACAAGACTGCATATTTCAAGACATAATAAATAATACATGGATAAGAAATGCTACTCAAAATGCAGCATGTCAATAAAAGTGAGCTTCATTAATTTGCTGCAGACAATTATAAAGTTGATTTACACGACAAAATTATAAGACCCTGCTTTCCAGAAATATTTATATATCGCTAGTACAAAGATCTTTGATAAATGCTAGTGCGGCTAAATAATTGTCATTCCTGCCACGTTGAATGTATGTTTGGGGATAATGTTCTTGCTTCTGTCTGTCTGTCCGTCCTCCGTCCGTCTGCAACGTTTTCCTTGTAACTAAAACCCCCTCCTAAATTTTTGGATTGATGAATCTAATTTTGATGAAGAATCATTGAATTTTGTGTACAGATGTTCAAAAAGTTTTTAGAATTTCGATGCCAGTTCCATCTTGAAAGTTTCCTGAAAATGTCAATATTTTTTTTACATTTTTGGATAAGGTCAAATATTTTAGCAATTTTTTTTTCAGTAATTTGGTAAATGTCATGAAACTCATGAAGACCAAGTATCTATTGGAATATTGACTAGCAACCATACTTTTTTTAAAACATTTCAATAAAAACAGTTTTTTGATAATTGGATTGCGAAAATATTTCATTCAAATTTTGGTAAATTTCCTAAACTCTCTAAGACCAGTTTTCTTTTTATGCTACCATACATTTTGATACATTTCAGGGAACAGTCATTTTCAGTAATTGAATTGAAAATAATATTTTTATTCGAATTTTTGTGAAACTTCCATGATCAGGTTTTTTGGAAATGCTATCAGAAAACTAGCATGTAATTTGGACCATGCAATGGCTCTTGATACCTAATTGAATAGATTAAAAATACCTGATGACACCATCAATAACCTTTAAAACAAATAAACAATAAAGGATATTGAGTAAATCCAAATGCGACGAAGTCACTAAAATACTTGGTGGAAACAATCAGAGGACCAATGCCTTTGTTGTTGTTATTCATCTTGATGTTGTTATTCATCTTTAAGTCTAGGGCTGATTACTTGTTACAGTTATTTGGAATTTTTAAAAAGGCTGATTACTTTCTGTATCGTTCTATTTACCTTTTAAAGAAAGAAAAAACATCTACTAAAGTAGTAAAAAATGGACATAACTTATGAATATAAATGAGACAAGAGCAATAATAAGCTAAATGTAAAAGTATCAATTCTTCAGATCAAAAAAGCTTTCAACAATAAACAAATGATTTTAACGATATCCATGCGTTATGAGTCAGAATTGATTTGAAATGTTGATTAAGTAAAACTTAAGACATCAAGATGTAAAACACATAATGATAATTATTAAAATGATATTATTATTATTATTACTATTAAGAGCCTATATTTAGACAGAATAACATATTGAGTTCACAGACCAGCTTCTGTTCTTATCAATATATACTTCATAAAGTAAAAAATAAATAACATGAAGCACATAGAAACAATAAAATGGACAACATTAATATTCTGATACTGCATGTACTGAAATATTTATTTTAATTTGTCTGTCCAAACCCGTCTAAAATTGTACAATTTCTCATAGTTAATTCCAAATTGTTCCCTAGTAGACTTTCCAGATAAAATAAATGATCGATTATAATAATTTGTCAGAGCTATTATTTTTGTATATATTTATCTTCAGGATATATAAAATAGGTGGTGGAAGTGATCATGTACCATTTATAGCAGGGCTTGGAATTCCATCTCTTTATAGTAAATATGTTTATATAGTATGTATCTATTCTTTATCGTACTGTTTTTTAACTGCAAACTATCTACAAATACATGAATAAGCAAAGAATACACATTTGACTGTAAAGTTTCCAGTTTCAGTGAATGACTAAATATACAAAGGAGGTAAATTATTGAGCTTCAACAAAAAGCATACTTATAACCACTTACAAAAAAAATCATGTGATGTTTTGTTACCAGATATAAATCAAGAAAAAAATGTATCTGTTCCACATTCTAAAACAGAGGAGTTGGCTTGAGACTCGTTTAATTCCTATAGGTCACTTTGGGCAAACCTGCAAAGAAGCAACAAACTGAAGAGGATGTTTCCAAAATTAATTTAAAAAAAACTTAAAATAAACTACTGTGCTAGATCAAGGAAACTTTAACCTTAGTTTTAAAGGAGCTTTGTAATGTATATGACTGACTAAAACAAAAAATATTTGTGGCACATACATTTTTCCATTAACATGAAATCGTTATTTTGACAGTGCTACAGATTTTAAAATGTTGCTGATCTTCAAATCTAAATGCAACAGTTGTTGATTTCTAAGCCACTTTGCTGGTATCATGTTATGAGACTTAACTAAAAAAGGTTTAAATTTTTAAATAGAAATATTAAACCGAGTGGAAGCATTATCTTTTACCCGAGAAAAAAAACGATAAATCAATATTTATGTCAATATATAATAGTATAATATCTTGTCAGAATTTGAGATGAGCAGTAGAAAATTGCAGTATACAAATACAATACGGAATAAAATACCAAGGTATATATGCAATATTTTCAGGAAAAGGTATGGAAGGGAACTACAACTCCCTTATATCATTCTATTTATGAAGATTATAACGCCTACAAGTTGTTTGACCCAGAAATGAAATTTACAAAAACGATGGCTTCAATTCTAGCTGAAATAACCAGAAATCTTGTCGATTCTCGTATCATTCCGTTTGGCGTCATTACCTATGCAGATTACATCAGAGATGCAACCAAAGAATTTTCAGACTTGTATGGCCAGTATTTTTCAAGTAATTCGCTAGGTAAATATTTCTTTTTTTCTCTCTTGCAAATTCAAATTGAGGTCCACTTTTTATTAACATTTTATTTTGTTTATATACTGTGCAGAAGATGTTCTCTTAATGATGTTGTTGGACAAAAGTCAGGGAGAGTATACATAATTTCGAGTGTGTGTGTTGTCGGTAGATTGATGTCAATGATTCTGAAAATTATCAGCTAATACAGTGCTTAAAGTACTTCCTTACAATTTCGAAAATCAGCCCAATGATCAGGTCATGAGATGAGTGAGATTAAGGCTTTTTGGAATTGGGCGTGATTTTTTTATATGAAAATTATGATTATAGTTTCTTCAATGCATAATCGAATGTTTTCATTTGATCTGCACTGAAGAGACATAAGTTGTCGAAATGCGCGTATACAGAATTTAAATTAACAGTAACTTCGGTATTTTGTTCTGCTGGTAGACTGCTAATCCCCAAGGGTATTCTTCAACCCAGTAGTCGTAAACCGATTTTATTTTGAATTTTCCATATCCATATTTTACAAAATTTTGTTCAAGACTAATGAGTATCTCCCTCATGCATGACTCTGTCCTTAGCCGAATTTTGGCTTTTCTATTTAGATCTTTTTAGTTATTTGTTCTCTATCAGTTTTTTTTTAACATATTTCGGTATGTGGACTTTAAAATGTTTTGATTTGATCTGCACTGAAAAGACATAATTTGACGAATTGCGCATATACAGAATTTGATTGAACAGTAACAGTAACTTCGGTATTTTGTTATTACTCATATCACAAAAAATTTGCTCACATTGAAAATCATATATCTCCCTCTTACAAAACTCTGTCCTTGGCTGATTGGGTCATACTAGTTTTTTGTTCTTTATCAGTTTTGTAACATCTTTGAGTTTATTATCTTTCCAATGTTTAGATTTATTTGCACAGGGGAGACATAGGTTGTCGAAGTGGTAATATGCAGACATTAAATGTACAGTAAGTCTGGTATCTAGTTATTGTTACCACCGGGTCGATGCCTCTGCTGGAACACGTTTAGTCCCCGAAGGCATTCACCAGCCCGGAAGTCTGTACTTATGTGCTGACCTGAAAGCCGATTTTATTAGGAAACTTGGAATATCTATATTTTGGTGAATTCTGTTGAAAACTAAGGAGTACCTCCCTCATGCAAAGGTCAGCTTGGCTATTTATTTAGATAATTTTTTTTGTTTGTTTGTTTTTTTCAATCAGTTTCCTAACATCTTTGAGTTTATTGTCTTCCTATGTTTAGATTTTATTTGCACCGGGGACACGTAGGTTATCGAAGTGGCCATATGCAGAAATTAAATTTACATTAAGTTCGGTATTTAGTTATTTGTCTTAGCCTCAGAACTATCAAGTATTTAAAAAAGTTATACTTCTTAAGATTTCAAGATTGATTCAACACCAGTATTTGAGTTGTATCCATACCTGAAATATGGTTATGCGTCATTATCAATTTTGTCTTTTCATTTTTTTTTCTATTCTTATAACCATAACTCAACGCTAAATTTGATAGAAATGATCTGATGTACGACTGACATTTGGTATGATAAACAGTAGTATTTTTTGTTTTTTGTTTTTTGAATTTGTTTTTGTCGTTTTTTTTTCGTATTTGTTTGTTTGTTTGTTTGTTTGGTTTTTTTTGTTTTTTTTTTTTTTTTTGTTGATTTTTTGGACTTTTTTTTTCTTGTTTATCTTTTATTTTATTTATCAATATATTTATTTATTCTTATTTTTTCTTTTTGTTTTTTGTTTTGGTTATGCAATCTTTATTACAAGTTATAGTTGATTTATTGCTGTTATGAGAAAAACATAGTCATTGAATTTTTGTCACACATCACTTTATTCCCGATTCGTCCATTTACATGAAACAACAAAATACAAAAATCACACTAAATATTAGTTCTGCAGATCATTGCGTTGTAATCATGTCTTAAAAATATAAATATATAAACAAGGGGAAGAAATTCGATGAAATTATTTGCTATGGGAATAATAATAATTCGTTTCAATTATTTCGAGGAAGAGCGAGTCTAATAGCAATCTCCGATAGAATTTTCTAATTTTAAGATATTTTATGGTTCATAATTCATTTTCATATGTGAAAAAATAACATCAAAAAATATATGTCGCCGTTAATTGACATAAGATAAAGGTTTATTTATAAAAACAAACAAACAAAAACAAAAATAAAAATTAAAAAAAAAAACAAGCGATGATTTACATGTTACTTCTGGATAATTAATCATTTTTCATCCCTAGTAATTGTAGTAAATATATAGTTCATGAAATTAAATTCATAACACTAAATTTACAGTTACTTCGGTATTAGATCTGTCCTTACCTGATTTTGGCTTTTATGTTTAAATCTTATTGATAATTTGTTCTCTATCAGCTTTTACACAATATTTCGCTTTATGGATTTCCAAATGTTTTGATTTTGATCTGCACTGAAGAGAAATAATTTGCCGAAATGACCATTTCCAGTAACGAACTTCACAGCAACTTCCGTTATTGTTATTATGTATGATGGTTCATTTCCAGTAACTAACTTCACAGCAACTTCCGTTATTGTTATTATGTATGATGGTTTGATATCATTCAACTTTTTTTTTAAATAGAGCAAAAAAAGTACGAAGGGCTGATTATTCAAATGTTTATTTTTTGAAGTTTGTTCAAAATTTATATGAAATTAAAAAGAATAAACTTTCTTTTCTCGCATATTTGTCTCCATTTACTTTGCATTGTTCAATTTTACTTTCTTTATTTCAGAACACTTGCATAAATCTGTAAATGTTTTCTACGAATCGAGTACAAAATTCATGAGAACGTTGAAGTCGCTCGATAGTGATAAGTATGTACACGTTCATATTTAAAGAATATCAAGTCAAAATCGAAAACCTCTTTTGTCAATCTTTTTGCTAGGGAAAGCTATATAATCTAATTAATTCTTCCCATCAGTCACATTTCCCGTGCTAGAGTTGTTTGCTCTCTATACATTACAGTTATGGTGTACTTTTTCTTGAGAGAATATCTCATATGGATAGACTTCGAAAGTTTAGCAATTTGTTTTTTTAATTTCCAAAATGTTATAACTTTTCTTGCAATTGACTTGATGATTGCCCTGTGGCTGTTTATATGTTTTAATTGTCTTTTTTGATGACAGCATTTGTAAGAGCACTTCGGCAGTTAATTCTATGTTTGTTGACAACCCTGCATCCATGAACAAAGGAGAGGAAACATGTATGTAGCGTTTCTCGCCAATTAGCAATGAATTCCATTCAAAGCAGTGCTAGGGGCCGTCTTAAACATACTATAAGGTATGAGCATAGTTCATTATTTAAGGCCTCATGGTGACTTCAAGATGAAGAACCACAATAAAAGTGTTGTTCCATTGCTTGGTTTAATCATGAATTTGTAGAGATTTTGTCTTGTGTGCATTTACTCCATATCCTTCCATTGTTAATAGATTCTTCATGGTTAAATAAAGAATTACATTTACTAATAAATGTTCATAAAGTATACTATTTTCAATATACTTAATTCCCGTTAACGTAAATTGGACATTTTTTGTGGTCATGCAGATATTGTCATAGCCTTAATTTTTTTTCTCTTTTTGCATTGAGAAACCCTAGGCAGAAATTTCATTTATTTAGACAGTGTAGATGTTATGAATATCTTTTATTGCACATTAACATTAGTGACACTACTTATTTGTAAATCGAATTATACTTACCTGTCAGACCCCCCTTCTAGTACGATGTTATTGCCTTACCAATATGCAAGAAATTCGGTGTTGACAAATCAAAACTTTATCAGTTTTTTGTAAACCTTTCAGTTCTTAAGCTTGGAAAATCATGCTCTCATTTGTAAAGACTTTAACAATTAAAAGGCGTATAAAAATATAAAAAGCAACGGCTTGTCTGATATGAGGAAGATCAATTAAAGATGAATAGGAGCAAGTTATCTATTCGTAACAAAGAATTGTCGAACAATCATAATAAGAAAACATCTCGCAACATGCGTTATCCCACGTTGGGTAATTCAGGTTCTGAGACAACCTGTTTAAATATCTGCTATCACAAAAAATATGTTTTCTTTTAAACATTGTCTTGTATTCTAGAATATCCTATGCATATTTGTTCTTTCATTTCTTATTTAGCTAAGCATATGCAGACATCTGTGTCAGTGTTACTACTAGATTATAATTTTTGAAGCAGTTCCAAATTAGCAAACAGTCAGAGAGGTTTTACCAATCCATGAATTGCTTACTTTAATTTTGTGGAAGTTTTATTTAATAACGCATATATTTATGATTGTATACAAACGTTGAAGGATGAAAAAAATAAACACTGACAAAATATATGACATAAAAACTGAGAAAATGTTTTAATAAAAGGCAAAAACATATGTTCAGAAAATGTAGAATCTGAATTCAAATATGCAGAATCTAAATTCAAATATGCAGAATCTACATTCAAAGTTACTTCGGTATTTTATTATTTATTACAACTGGGCCGATGCTACTGCTAGTGAACTGTTAGTCCCGAGGGAATTCAACAACCCAGTAGCCAGTGCTTCGGTGCTGACCTGGAAACCGATTGTTTTGAAAAACATGCAATATCTAAATTCAAGAAAAAAAATTTCAAACCTAAGGAGTATCTCCCTCTTACATAGCTCTGTTCTTAGCTGATTTTGGCTTTCCTTTTTAGATCCTATTGCGATATTCTGGTTTTTTTCAGCTTTTGCATATTTCGGTTTATGGATTTCCAATTTTTTTTATTTGATCTGCACTGAAGAGACATCAGTTGTCAAAATGCGCATATATAGAATCAAAATTCAAAGTAAATTCGGCATTTTATTATTTATTATCACTGGGCCGATGCCACTGCTTGTGGACTGTAAGTCCCCGAGGGTATTCGAAACCCCAATAGCCAGTACTTCGGTGCTGGCCCGAAAACCGATTTTTTACAACATGCAATATCTAAATTTTAAAAAATTTTGTTCAAACCTGATGAGTATCACCCTCTTATATAGCTCTGCCCTTAGCTGATTTTGACTTTCCTGTTTAGATCCTGTTTGTATTTTTTCTCTCTCTGAGCTTATGCATATTTATTGATTTCAAAATGTTTTGATTTGATATGTCGTGAAGAGACATAAGTTGTCAAAATGAACATCTGGAGAATCTAAATTCAAAGTAACTTCGGTACTTTGTTATTGAGTTGGAGAAATCTGATACAAAAAATTCCTGTTTATCCAGTACCAGTTATTAGAACTTTTAGGAAACGGACATTCGAACAAAAGCGATTTCAAATACTTCTTTTATTTGTAAACACGTAATACTTGTGCAGTTTATACGACAAAGGAATGATGAAAACTGATGTTCAAATAACCTTTAATAATCCGATATCTATTCTTTTGCAATATCAAAGATAATAGAAAAAATTGTTTTCATATCTTTTACATTGATATGCTAAACTGAGATGGTGGTACAATGAAATAACAACTTTAGTAGTAAGAGGTTATGGTTTTATTGTTGTAGCCCTTTGGTAATTCGAGAACTGAATGACAGGTTGATGTCACTTGAGAGAACTTTTCTAATCGATGAAGGACTTCCGGGAAAATTTGCGTATAAGTAAGTGTGATATTTTTATTATTATAAAATGTGAAGGTTTTCAAAATGCTGATGAAGATGTATACAATGAAATGATAAATCAAAATATGGGAATTCAGGGATAAAAATTATAATGCTTTTGAAAGGATAAAACCAGAGAAGTAAAAAACCGGACAGAAATACCAAAATGTGATAAGCGAGCAGCCTTAAACATACCTATACTGGTCATCACTCAATCAAAACCATCATAATATTACATTATAATATTCCCGACAGAACCTAAACGCAATTTTTGTTACTAAAATCTACACCTTAACAAAACGAAATGATAATAATAAACAAGACTTCGGAATCGATAAGAATTTCAATTTTACTAAATAGGAGAAATAACAGTTATATTGCTAGATGATGTATTGATAGAATGATACATATTATAGGGTAGAAATGATTTTAGTTTAAATTACTCAGATTTATTTTAGGTTGAAAATAAATAAAAAGTGGCCTTCCAAACTTATTATTGCTCAGTGAAATGGATAATTCTAAAACATTGCAATTGCAAAATGAGCAGCACAAATGTCTTTTTGTTTGCTAATTACATAATAGAAAGATACACATAACTTTGGTCAAAAAATTATTGTCAGTAAGTCGTGTGTTGAAAAGGGGTAAGCTCCTTCACCAAAGTGTTCAGTCATATAAAAGTAAGTGCGAACCGAACCGTCAGTCAAAAGAACGAACAATCCATGGACAAAGGCAACATCGAAAACACTAAGAAACAAGGAAACCACTTGAGTACGGGACAAAAAAAAAAGAAAAATGAAGACACACATACAAATGAACAACAATGACCCAATAAAAACCATGGGTGAGATCAGGTGCACTGCTTCTTATAAGACACCCGCCGTGTTGAATATGTCAAATCTGATAGAGGAAAAACAAACTTTAGATGTAGAGGGGAAGATCTGTTGTCATCTGGGAAACAGATATCCCATAACGATCCACAAGATCGTGATGTCGGCCATAAAACTTTTGTAGTGATTTTTTACCGTTTTTGTCGGAACAACACAATATACTATTCATGTTATCTCACCGTAGGCAGAACGTTTTCATCGGTTTGATTATCATTAGTATATAGAATCGTGCAATTTTTATTTTTCAGACATGTCCTACACTCTCCTGGAACCGTGGATTATTACTTTGGTGTATCATTTCCTGGTCTCGGGGCTATTGAGCAATGTAAAAATAGTGACAGTACTGTTAAATGTTTACCGGAAATTGAGAAACATTTAACAGCTATTATTCATCGTATTTATTCCGCAGCCAAAATACTTGATGGATGAAATTAGATATACTCCACAATATATATGCAACCATGAGTGACAGAATATGCATGTTTTCTCTTATGCAATACATTTATGTAAATATTGGTTTATTTTCCAACCTTATGGAAACAACTATAAAGTATATGATTGTATATGATTGTGCAAAAATACTATATCTATTTTTTCATTACTTATTTGAGTTCTTTGAATGATAAAATGTGATTGAAATGTCGCATTCAGTACAAGAAATTAAGCAAAATGTGACTGAACAGGATTAATGCTTAATACGCTCTTGGCAGCATGGCCTATTCACTTCGTAAAGGAACACACTGAAAAAAATTACGAAAATACCTGAAAACAACAGTAAAAATGTACATTTTTGTTAAAATGTCAGATGCAAATTCATACATTAATTATCATTTTCATGTGGCGTGTCTTTTATTTTTTTTGTTTTTGATCACCTTTTGTGTTAAAAGATAAACAATGGCAATGTTACTAGTATTCATAATTGTTTGTTTTACTTCCAAGCATCTATGGTACATATGAGAGACGAATTTAGCGTTGTGAATTTTTTTCATAAAGGGGTAGATAATACGTGTTCTACTCCTTTGTATTTCTATTTTATCGTCTTTCCCTCCGCCTATCTCAGAGCCTTTCCACAAAAGCCATATCCGGTTGACCCGAACTTATCAAGAGGTTGACCTGGAGTTAGCAAGGCAATTCTCCCAATGTTTGACAAGCAATATCCCTTTTATCCGTTTTGCAAGAAATAAATCTTAATTGGATAAAAAATCTATTATATTTTCCGTTCTCAATTTTGTAAACAAATTACCGTCACCAATACACAAAAATAAAAACTAGACGTTCGAAGAAATGCGGAAACTAGGTTGCTGATAACTTCAGCAGAGCTTCCATTTTGTTTACATTGTGACGTCATAAAAGTGCCTAGGAACTGGAGGACAAATGTAAACAATGAAAGGTTCTGCGATGAAAAAATCGACTTTATTTCGATTTGTTAACATCGTTCGATGAAAAAATTCTGAATTTAATAACGTTTGCCGAAAAAAAATATTATGAAGTAATAAAATAACTACAAAACATTTCCCATTTTGTAAAAAATGAATGAACCTCATTTCCCGCGCAACTTTGGGAGAATTTGACACAAAACCTTATAAACTATTGTATAGAAATAAGAAATAAAAGACGATAAACAAGTTATCTGAATTTTGAAAGCTGGAATATTGTAAAATATCATCCCGCTCGCCAGAATATGAAGCTCGGGACTCTTTCACTGCACCCACTGGCCCCTATGCTTCATATTCTGGCTCACGGGATGATATTTTTCTATATACAGATGTCAAAATCCAGATAACATATACTTAATATATACGTTTAGATAATTTTTCGAATCGGATATTCTTCCTGTTCTATATGAAGAGTACCCTCAACAATTCATGTTTACACTTACTTTTGTAACTGGTCGGAAATCACCACGCGTTTTTTTTTTAAATTGTGTCTATTTAAAATATATAAAATGCAAGACGTGTCTTATTTCCTGCAGTAAAAACATTTCTTAAGTACAGCTTGAAGTACATAACTTAAAATCTAAATCCTAGCACAGGGTACTCTTTTGGACACCACCCTTTATGAACCTCATAATGGGAGTCTATATACTTTGTAGTTTTTAGCTCACCAGCATTTGCCATCACTTGGCTTCCGGCGTCCGTCGTCCGTCCGTCCGTCGTAAACTTTTCATTCAAAGATCTTCTCCTCTGAAACCACTTGGCCAATTGGGACCAACCTTGGTCACAATAGTCCTTGGGTGGTCCCCTTTAAAAAAGGTATCCGGCAGGTCCGTACCTCATCCAAGATGGCCACCAGCGGGGAACATAGTTTTAACATTGGACCCTATGGGTAAACACATTCAAAGATCTTCTTCTCAGAGACTACCAGTCCAATTATAACCAAACTTAGTCACAATGGTCCGTAGATGGTCCGTTCCAAAAAAGGTATCCGGCAGGTCCGTACCTAATCCAAGATGGCCGCCAGCGGGGAACATAGTTTTAACATTGAACCCTATGGAAAAGACATTCAAAGATCTTTTTCTCAGAAACTACCAGTCCAATTATAACCAAACTTAGTCACAATGGTCCTGAGATGGTCCCTTACAAAAAAGGTATCCAGCAGGTCTGTACCTAATCCAAAATGGCCGCCAGCGGGGAACATAGTTTTAACATTGGGCCTACTGGAAAGACATTCAAAGATTTTTTTTCTCAGAAGCTACCCATCCAATTATAACCAAACTTAGTCACAATGGTCCTTAGATGGTCCCTTCCGAAAAAGGTATCTGGCAGGTCTGTACCTCATCCAAGATGGCCACCAGCGGGAACATAGTTTTAACATTGGACCCTATGGAATATACATTCAAAGATCTTCTTCTCAGAAACTACTGGTCCAATTAGAACCAATCTAAGCCACAATGGTCCTTAGGTTGTCCCATCCAAAAATTGTATCTGCTAGGTCCGTACCTCATCCAAGATGGCCACCATCTGGAACATAGTTTTTACATTGGCCCTATTGATTTTAAGGGGAACCTCTGCCCAAATTTTTGAATTTTTATTTGAAAAGTGGTCTGCATGTTTTAATTTCAGCACTATGTATTATTTTAATTATAAGGGGAACCCCTGCCCAATTTTTTTTTTGAATGGTGTTCTGTTATGGGTTGTAATGGATGGTGGATCTTTCAGTTGCCATGGAAACCAAACAAGAATACTGTAACTTTAGAAAAAAAAAAGTATTCTGCTAAATTTTATTTTTCATTTTTCCTATAGGAATTGCCTTTTATCTATGTCAGCCATGATCCAGGTGAGCGATACAGGCTCTTGAGAGCCTCTTGTTTTGTTTTTAAAATATAATATTTAGCAATGAACTGATATTTCCCCATGGGTTATATGGTTCATGTACTATCAAACTACACAGGGTTATTGATTTAAAAAAAGATAACAGGAAACACCTACAATGGCTGAAAAATACAGTTATATGCCATAATCTACTAAGGAACTGCACAAGAACAACACAAATAATAGACAAAAGACGAGCAGAGATAATAACTCGGGACAGCCGGACCTAGTACTGGCAAAACCCAGTGGTAGAGTGAAACCGATTACTTGATAACCAAAGTCTCCACTTTCTCTGTCCCGTTTCACTATTGTATAATAAACAAACTCAATACATGTAGACTTCAAACTTAATGGCCATTGTATTGATAATAAGGAAAGAATATTTAAAAGATGCGTGAAGGAGTGCTCGCCGCTACACTGTCGTCTAAGGCTCAAGGAGACTAGTCTACTGGTAAAACACGGAATAAAAAATAAAGTCTAACTTGCCAAAGGATTCGGTAAAGTCAGTAGCCATCGGCAGTATGATTGAGAGGCCGGTATGCGTGTAAAACCCTAAAGGTCAATGTATTTCAAAGCCAATTTTAAAGGATACATGCAGAATATTTAGTCGAGTGACAGCATATTATGATATCAGATGTTTATATCTACAATAACATTTTTAAAGGTATTTAGCAATTTTTGAAATCTGTAACCCTGTGGTAAAAGTTTGAAAGATATACCCTGGGCTTCTGACATTTCTTTCTGTTTCTGTGTACCTACTTCCTGATTAGGGACCGACCATTTAACTTGAAGGGGGGGCTATGGTTTTTTTCTAAAAAAATATTTTGGATCTGATTTTATGTGAAAAAAATATTTTGGCTGCCAAAATGATGAAAAAAAATTTTCTGAATGAGGCTTTCTGCCCAAAAAAATAATGTTAATTTTGAAAAAAAAATATTTTGTTGATACGGGTGCAAAAAATAAATAATTTGTTTCGCGCGAAGCGCGAAAAAAATTTTCTGTCCAGATAAAAAAAAACCATAACCCCCCCCCCCCCTTCAGGTTAAATGGTCGGTCCCTTAACACTGTTTTGTACGTTGCTTTTAGAGGGGAGAATTTCTCAGTTCATTATTCCCTTGTGGTAAGGACATAAATTCAGACCAATACGGGCAATATCTTTTCTCCAACATCTGCATTAGAAGTCAGATATAAATCCGATTTAGATGTTTTCAATCCAGGAAAATAGTTCCTAAAATTGTAGTCATGTCACTGTTATCTCCCTTGTTTAGGATTACATAATCTCTTCCGTATATTGTAATTGTAATCTTGATTGAAATATTATCAGGCAAATATATACAATAATCAAATTTTGATTATTCGGATTTTTTGCATTACATCAGAAGTAATTTTATACATTTTATTGTTAAACCCACATGCACAAGGAACAATTTCTTTTCCCTTTTCAATTGAAATGAAAATGTTGAGCACAACTTTTTTCCATAAATGGAAATTTCAGGGATTAACTTAATGGATGACCAATCAGAACTGTCTATATTTGTAAAGCAACAACAGGATCCATAACAAAACATCACAAACTTCATGAAGTCATAATTTAAAGTTTGCACAAATGGACGGGGCTTTGCTTCTACATTAAAGGTTTAAGAGCATTGAAAATATTTTATGGAAGAAATACTAGCTAGTTAAATTCTATCAAAATTAAAGATTGAAATATCTTTCACTCATGTAAAGATTTTGTCTTTTTCTCTCGTTTTACAGCGCTCCACTGGAGAATATGTGGAATTTCTTACATTGATTAAATATTTCTTGATATCTTTGATCTGCTTTCATGAAAGAAGCTATTACAGTTACAAGCTTAATATTATTTAGAATTACTTAAGTGAAATATTCCATTTACATGTAATTTTTTGCTTTATTTTCTCGGAATACGTCGGCAAACGAACACCGAAGCAAAAAAAATGATGAATATCACTTGTCAGGTATTTTTGTTGACTTGTTGACTGGTACACATTGTCATTAGCTGGTTTAGTGACTAATTATTGATGTATACCTGACAGGTGAACATAATCGTCTAACATGTCGACACAAATATCTAATAAGTGAAATTTACTTGATGACAAGTAGTGGGCAGAAATATGCTATCACATAAAACTTACGCATCAATATTCTGATTTTTATGAAATAGAAAGACTTTCAAGATGAGAAACAATGCGCTCGAAAGTTCCGTTTTGTCTTGTTGGAAGAGCCAATAATCATATATCTTGTCTGTGTACAGAAACACTAAACTCAAATGTTATGTTTTTGTCTTGTTGGAAGCGCCAATGCTACACGAACTATATGGCTTGACTCTGTGCAGATTGAAAACATATTCATATACGAACTAAAGTCATATCCAAAGAAAAACAGATTGATTGCTTGACGTCAATATTGTATATTTTTATGTAACTAAGTAGAAGTAAAAACCAAACATATTTATCAGTAAAATTATCAAGTTTTCTATAATTCATCTTGAAATACATTTCGTATTAGTTTTCAAATGTTGCATCAGCTATCATTTTTTGCAACAATTATGTAATTCTTACCTAATCTGAGCAAATTCACTGGAGTACATATCGAAGGCAAACTCTAACCTCCGTTTCCAGTGGTAGTACTACTTAACGCCATCATTATCCCATCCAATCTTATTTTGCATAAAAATCTGAAGATTATTTTAATTGATAAAAACTTGATATGGCTGAAGTACTGTTTCCTAATTATACAGTCCATTAATCTTTGTCTGCTTGTTCACCAAAACCTACAAAACCATTACGGTTATTTTCCAGGTAAAGGTAAGATTTATTTAACGTCGGAAATTTCGGGCAAGACATCTGTAGGACCCTTAAATGTAAAAACGGTCATAAATGTAAAAAAATCTTACTCTAAATGTAAAACTTACGCTAAATGTAAAACCTGTTGTTAAAAATGTAAAAATCAACTTTTCATAAATGTAAAAAAAAAAATCCGCTAAATGTAAAAACTTTTCTTTTACCATAAATGTAAAAAAATAATTCCGCTAAATGTAAAAACTTTTTTGATGATATTATTTCTTGGTTATTAGTCCCTTACCGGTTACGCTGAAGGGGGCTATAGGTTTGCACTCCGTTAGTCCGTCAGTCTGTCAGTCCGTTCTTTGTTCGAATCTTCAAAACTTTTAAAAATAATTTTCGAATAAAAAAGTGTTTGATGAAATGAGCAATGAAAGAATATAGAGTATATATAAATATAATATATATGTAAAATTGCCATAATTTAACATATGTGGTCTCCGTAGAACGGCCGTTCTTTGAGAAGGACAAAGATATAATTGGACAGATCACAGTGAATTTAACAAAACAAATTTGAAACTTTTCAAGGTGATTCATATGAACTGTCTGGTAATAGTAAAAGTGCGCGGCACCCCCCGTTACAGGAATGAAATTCAATGACACTGTGTACCAGTTTTTATTTCAGAATATAGTAAACACCGAAGTTACCTATGCATATGATATTATGTCTCGTCAGTGCAGAGCAAGCAAAAACATAAGAAACACATTTTTTGAATATATTTATTCTCATAAACTATAAATACATAGTTACAGAGAAAAATAATACATAATAAATATATAATAATACATGTGTGAACATAAATACATAAATATATAATAACATAGAAATTATAATGAGTTAAATAATAAAGTTAACCCGGAGGACTGACTTTCACATTTATAATTTTCAAAAATTTACAAAGTTTTTCAAGTGTTACGAAATTGTGTGAGTTTAATAATTGATCAAATTTGAATGTATTGGGATATCTATGACAAAATACAGGTAAAAACTTTTTCCTTTCGGATTTTAGTGCATCACATTGCATTACATAGTGGTATTCGTCACCGATCTCGTTTGAGTCGCAAAGGTGACAGTGTCTGTCATGCCTCGACAGACCCTGCCACCTTCCCGTCTCAATAGGTAATCGGTGACTTCCACATCTAAATTTACAAAGAATAAAAACAAAATGTTTTGGTAGAATAGACAAATACCGTTCAAAAGCCAATTCATGTTTAAAAATTCTGTAGCATATAGTTTTAGGGGATTCGTTAATTAAAGACAAACAATATTGGTGGAATTGGTCTTTTAGTTTTTGTTCTATATTTTTCACAACCCATAAATCGGCAATTTGTTCATACCAAATATTAGACATACCACAAGAATCAACAATATTTTTAATAAAAGATATCCATTTAGTTTCGATTCCATAATCATTGAAATATACAAATAATAATTTATACAGTAGGCTAGATAATTTATTCTCTTTGCCATTTACAACTTTATTCCAAAAATTAATGATTCGAAGTTTTGCTTTCAAAGATATCGGATATCTGCCAAGTTCAGCATAAATAATTGCGCTTGGAGTCGATTGCTTCAAATGTAAAATTATTTTACAAAACTGAAGATGTACTCGTTCTAACATGTCAAAATTTTCAAACCCCCATATTTCCACCCCATATAAAAGAATTGGTGCTACCATTTTGTCAAAAAGATCACATTGACATTCTATTGACAGATTATTTTGTCTAGCTTTTTTAAGAACACCATACATAGCTTTGGTTGCTTGTTCTTTAAGATATTTTCGAGTAGCCAAGAAAGATCCAGTTTTCGAAAGATATTTATACTCTTTAACAATTTCAATTTCCTTTCCATCGATATTAAATTTAGTATCATTTTTAATTCTGCCTCTTGTAAAAATCATAACTTTTGTTTTTTCAATATTTGTCTTTAGCCGCCATTTCTGACAATATTCATAAAACACGTCTAACATTTGTTGCAAATCCTGACTATTTTCTGCAAGCAATACTGTGTCGTCCGCATATAAAAGAAGAAACATTTTTAAATAAACGGACAATTTATTTTCCATATCTAACGATATTGAAGCCAGACCCAAAATATTGGTTTCTTCAAGAAAAGTCTGGAGATCATTTAGAAATAACGAAAATAACGCCGGGGATAAATTTTCTCCCTGTCTAACTCCCATCTCACTGAGAAAGAAATCTGATTTTTGGTTATCGTGAACTATACGCGATTTAATATTCTCATACATTTTATGAATAACTCTAAAAAATTTTCCATTTATATTATTTTGCAAAAGTTTGAAAAAGAGAAAATTTCGTTGAAGTGAATCGAACGCTTTTTCAAAATCTATGAATACACAGTTCAACTTTTTCTTCCTTAGTTTAAGAAATTCAAACAAAGAATAGAGTGCAAAAATGTGATCAGTAGTAGCATAGTTTTTTCGGAAGCCTGCCTGATTTTCATTTAAAATACAAAATTCATCCAAATATTTACTTAACCTTGTATTTAAAACCGAGGTAAATAATTTACCTAGTGCAGCTAATAATCAAAACACGAGTGAAAAAACAACAAAAGTATATAAATAGAAAGCTGAGAACCGGCCAAGGACAGGAGATACTCCTAAATTAAATTTTACACTTTTTCAGAATTGTATAAAATATAAAAAAAAAGATAAATCGGTTTTCGGGCCAAAACCGAAGTACTGTATTACAGAATTGACCATTTTATCTGTTTGGATTTATGTTGCAATATTTGAAGAACGTTGAACGAATACCAAAGCAACAAACCGAAGGGATAAATAAAATCTCGTAAATCAAACAAGCTACAATCATTATGGAAAAAATACACGACAACAAAAACAAGGCAACACAAAATGCACAAGACAACACTAATAAACACAAGGAGTGTGAACTCCCTGAATGGACAAGGAGCATCACCAGCTGCTCCGGAAGGGTAAGTATGATCTGCTCCGTGCACGGCACCCGTCATTCAATAAGCGGAAAATCAGGTAAGGGGTCGAATTCGGTGTTAGTCAATCCGGTATAGAACACTGAACTCTATTGGAAAATGTCCAGTCTCATTTTCGAGAGTGAAAATTTATATTGGTCTATCAAATCGTGATGACGACTATAAAACTTCTGTAGTGATGATATTAACAATGGCTGAACATTACCCTGGGAAAGCAGTTTTTCAGACAGCAACTTAGCTCTACTGACAAAGTGTCGTATTCACTGCAAGCACGACAGTATAAGCTGTGGAATATAAACACCGTATGCTGGCGATGAAGGTATGTTGGTGCTTCGGAACGGAATGTTCACAATTGGAAAGTTAAAATCATCACGTTTGTCATAAAGTTTTGATTTCAAATGTTTTCAAATTGACATATTAATTGTAGTTATACATGTAGCTGTAAAAACTCCGAAGATTGTGAAAAGTTAATTGATAAGTCGTGCATGTTGGAGCTTTCGGAGTGTTTAGTCTTTCAAAATCGGAATTTGCGGAAACTGAAAATGTAGTTTTTCATTTCCCTATATCTTTAAAACGAAAAATCAATTACTTCAGCTTTAAATATATCAGTCCACTCCAAATCAATTCCTAATTCGTCGGACATTTTTCAGAAAATAATACAGCAAGCGAGCGAAATTTCTATTTTTT